>PVKA01001879.1:0-52431 GCA_004027165.1 Ctenomys sociabilis | reverse complement strand
GGGCTTAAAACCCAGCCCACAGTCAGCTCGGGGCTCTCTGTTCCTGTGCGTTCAGTGAGCCCCATGCATGCATGGAAAATAAAATCCCCTTGCTTTTGCATGAGAGGACATCTCTTGGAGTCTTTCTTCACGCGGTGGGCTTCTCAGACCTAACACCACCCCATAGCCTGAAACCCACCGTAGCCCGGCCTGTGAGTGAGGGCTCCAGGCCCGTTGTGGCAGAGGGACCTTTCCCAGCCTTCTTGGGTTCTGGCCTATAGACCTGGACCCAGCACAGGCTGGCTGAACCAGTACAGCCTACCCGGTGGTAAGATCACCCACTATCCTTTTGGGAGCCCAGCAGACCCACCAAAACCCAGGCCCGCCCACCTAGAGAGTGACCTTCCTGACAGGGGAGGGCTAACTCTGGGAATTTTCAGGATCCTCGCCCCAAAGCCAGCCAAGACAGTGGGAATTTTTATTACTTGCTCTGCATCCCAGTATGGGTCATGCTCACATGACCAGGGAACCAAAAAAGGGGAATCACAGGAGCTGCAGCAAAAAGGAAATGAACACAACAGCTAGATCCAGGATAGGCATGCCTGGATAATCTCAAACTTAATAGACTGGCACCCAAGTCGCATAACAAGCTAAGGTTATAGCTACACCAAAGCTCTACACCAAAGGTCAAAGGTCAGTGCTATACAAAATGACAAAGACAAGAAGAAAAACGCAATTCTAGACCTCGAGTCCACTAGTAAGGGCAGAGGACAATAGCTCAGCTGCAATGAATGAATTAACAGATACAGCAGCAAAAGAACAACAGCAGAAAGGTATAGAGGAAATCAGAAAAGAAGTAATTCCCCAAATTAAAAAAGAAATATCTGAATACATAGTATCTGAAATAAAGAATCAATTCCAGAAACATCGGGTGGAAAACCCATGCTCACACAGAACAAGTGCAGAGAGCACTATTCCAGCTGAAATGTATAAATTAACAGCATCTGAAGCAAAGACACAACAACAGAAAGGTCATGAGGAACTCAAAGCAGAAATAATTTCTGAAATCAAAAAAGAATTCGTTGGAAAAAAAGAATTCTTTGAAATCATAGCATCTGAAATACAGAAACAAGTCCGGAAATATACAGAGGAAACCCAACCTGGAAGAAACACTGCAGAAAAAGAATTAATAACTACCTCTAAAGAAGACATGAATAAAGAAAATTGAGGAGATCACAAATATGATGGATTCCTTGAATGAGAAATACAGAAAAGAAATACAACGCATGAAACACAGGACATATAGAAGAACTAAAAATGTCAATCACAAGTCTACAAAACTGTTTGAGTGAAAGTGAAGACAGAGTTTCAGATCTTGAAGAGGCCGGTGAAGCTAGTGAAAAGATGAGAAAAGATCTCTTAAAAACAATGAGAATGCAGGAAAAAATAATCCATCACGTGCAAGATGACACCAGGATGAACAATGTGAGAATAATTGGTATCAACGAAAATGAAGGAGTCAATAAAATGACATAAAAAGAATTTGAGAAGTAATCGCAGAAAACTTCCCAAATATGAGGAAACAATGCAACATTCAGGTAACCAAAGCATACAGAATAACTTCAACCCAAGAAGAAACACACTGAGACATATAATAGGCAAGATCCCAGAAATCCAACACAAAAATAATATACTGAAACCTGCTAGAGAGAAGAAGCAGATCACATTCAAAGGAAAACCCATCAGAATTACAGCCGACTTCTCTACACAAACCACGAAGGCAAGGAGAGTATGGAGCAGAGTTCTTCAAGTCCTACATGAAAACAAATTCCAGCCCAGACTATTATACCCTGCAAAACTCTCTTTCAAGTTTGATGGAGAAGTGAAATACTTTCACGACAAAGAACAACTAAAGAATTTCATGATGACAAAGTCATCCCTTCACAGGCTACTGAAAGATGTTCTAGAGAGAGACCACAATGACCAGAACTCCATAAATGAGAATGGAAGGAACCCACTAAACAGGACAGACAATTAAACACAGGATACAAAAGAGTAAACAACACAAGGCAAATATCATGACAAACATAAGTCAACACATTTCATTTATAACCATCAATGTAAATAGACTCAGTTCTCCAATTAAGAGAAATAGACTGGCACAGTGGATTAGGAAACAAAATCCAACAATGTGCTGTATACAAGAAACACACTTAACTCAAAAGGACATTCATAGGCTCAAAGTCAAATGATGGAAGACAATATTACATGCCCCAGCACCTCAGAAAAAAAGCAGAAGTAGCAATTCTGTTCTCAGACAGTCTCAACTTCAAACCAAGAATGATCAAACGACAAAAAGAAGTCCACTATATATTGGTCAGGGGAAAAATTCAAGAGCAAGAGGTAACACTCATAAATATCTATGCACCAAACACAGGGGTACCCAACTATGTAAGTCAAATCTTAATGGATCTGAAAAAGTCAATGTCTAAGAACACAATCTTAACAGGAAACCTTAACACACCCTTATCTCCAAAAGATAGATCAACAGATAAAAAATTAGCAATGAAGTAGCAGAACTCAACCAGAGCTTGGAACAAATGGACCTGATGAACATATATATAGTGTTCCACCAAACCACAGCTGAATACATTTTATTCAGCTGTAAATGGGTCATTTTCCAAAATAGACCACATACTAGTCCAGAGGTCATGTGTAAGTATATGCAAGAAAATAGAAATTATCCCATGCATATTATCTGATCACAGTGCAATGAAACTGGAAATAAATGACAAAAGAAACCAGAAAAACCTGCTAAATTCATGGAAACTAAGCAACATCCTACTCAGCAATCAATGGGTTGCAGAAGAAATTCAACAATATCTACAATTCAATGAAAATTCAACCACAACTTACCAGAATTTATAGGATGTGATGAAAGCAGTTCTTAGAGGGAAAATCATAGCTATCAACTCACATATCAGGAAAACAGAACGGGAACAAATTAGCACCCTAATGTTGCACCTCCAACAACCAGAAAAACAAGAGCAAACAAAACCCAGAGCGTAAAGATGGGAAGAAATCATAAAGATTAGAACAGAAATTAATTCAATTGAGATGAAGAAAACAGTTCAAAGAATCCACAAATCAAAAACGTGGTTCTTTGAAAGACTAAATAAAGTTGATAAGCCTCTAGCCAACCTCATCAAAAAGAGGCAAGAGAAAATTCAGGTACATGCAATAAGGAATGAAAAGGGTGAAATCACCACAGACCCAGAGGAAATTCAGAAGATTATCAATAGTTACTTTGAGAATCTTTACGCTCACAGAATAGAAGACACAGAAGAAATGGACAGATTCCTCAAAAGGTACAAATTATCAAAACTGAATCAAGAAGATATAACAACTCTCAATAAGCCAATAACAGCCAACGAAATACGAAACATAATAAAAAGCCTACCAACAAAGAAAAGTCCAAGGCCTGATGGATTCACAGCTGAATTCTACAAGGAATTTATAGAAGATATAATCCCCACACTCCACAAACTCTTCCACGAAGTTGAAAAGGAAAAAGTCCTCCCAAAATCATTTCTGGAGGCAAGTATAATACTGATTCCAAAACCAGGAAAGACACAACCAAAAAGCAGAACTACAAGCCAAACTCCCTCATGAACATAGACGAAAAAATACTCAACAAAGCCTGGCAAATAGGATACAGTGAATCATCAAGATCATACACCATGACCAGGTAAGATTCATCCCAGGGATGCAAGGATGGTTCAGTATTCTAATATCTATAAATGTAATGCACTATATTAGTAGACTGAAATCTAAAAACCACATGATCATCTCAATTGATGCGGAGAAAGCTTTTGACAAAGTCCAACACTCATTCATGGTCAAGGTCCTACGGAAAATTGGAATAGATGGACTCTACCTTAACTTAATAAAAGCCATCTATGACAACCCAAAAGCTAATATAATCCTAAATGGGGAAAAAACTGAAATCTTTTACTCTTAAATCAGGTACAAGACAAGGATGTCCTCTATCACCCCTCCTATTCAATATAGTCTTTGAATTCTTAGCAACAGCCATTAGAAAAGAGGGAAAAATAAAGGAAATAAGAATAGGTAAAGAAAAAGTTAAATTATCACTATTTTCAGATGACATGACACTTTACTTTGAAGACCCCAAAAATTCCACCAAGAAACTACTAGAACTGGTACGGAAATTCAGTAGCATAGCAGGACACAAAATCAGTACTCAAAAGTCAATAGCATTCCTCTACACAGATAACAAGCACACCGAAAGGGAAACAATAGAAACAATACCTTTTGCAATAGAACCGCGGAAAGTGAAATACCTTGGGATTCACTTAACCAAGGAAGTCAGAGATCTTTTGAAAATTAAAACACCCTAAGAAAAGAGATTATAGAATATTTCAGAAAATGGAAAGATAATCCATGCTCCTGGATAGGAAGAACCAACATCATGAAGATGGCCATACTCCCAAAATTGCTGTACAGATTTAATGCAATCCTTATCAAACTGCCACCAACATATCTCCCAGACAAAGAGAACTCATTCCTAAAATTTATTTGGAACTACAAATGACCTAGAATAGCAAAGGCAATCTTGGCCAATAAAGACAAGGCAGGAGGCATCACAATTCCTGACTTGAAATTATACTACAAAGCCACTGTGATAAAATCAACATGGTATTGGCCACAAAATAGACCTGAGCATCAGTGGAATAGATTAGAAGGTGCAGAAGCATCTATGAACACACTCAGCCACCTGATCTTCGACAAAGAGGCCAATCATACTTACTGGAAGAAGGATAGCCTCTTGAACAAATGGTGCTGGAAAGCCTGGCTTACTACATGCCAGAAACTAAAACTTGACCCAGCTCTATCACCATGTACTAAGTTAAAGTCAAAATGGTTAAAAGATCTAAACATTAAAACAGAAACACTCAATCTCCTGGAAGAGAAAGTAGGAGGAACTCTTGAAGACATAGGGGTAGGTAAAGAGTTCATGAACGAAACATATATTCCCATGCGAAGCACTTGAAAGAATCAACAACTGGGATCAACTCTTCTTGAGGAGCTTCTGCACATCAAAAGAAATTGTCAACAGAGTGAATAGACAACCCACAAATTTTGAAAAAATCCTAACTAATAAGCAACCAGACAGAGGTCTGCTGTCTAGAATATATAAAGAACTAAGATATAACAGGACCCTCAAATTTAAAGACCCAATTCAGAAATGGGCATATGAGATGAATACACACTTCTCAGAGGACAAAATTAAAGAAGCGAATAAATATATGAAAAAATGCTCCACATCACTAGTCATCCATGAAATGCAAATAAAAACAACACTGAGATACCATCTCTCTCCAGAAAGAATGGCTATCATAAAGAAATCAACCAACAACAAATGTTGGAGAGGTTGTGGGGAAAAGGGAACACTTCTCCACTGCTGGTGGGAATGTAGACTGGTACAACCATTGTGGAGGTCAGTGTGGAAACTCCTCAAAAGAGTAGGACTAGAAATCCCATTCAAGACGGCTATCCCCCTACTGGGAATTTTCCCAGAGGAACTGAAAACATTATATTATAATGATATATGTGTACCTATGTTTATAGCAGCACAATTTGTGATATCAAAATCTTGGAAACAACCAAGATGTCCATCACATGAGGAATGGTTGAAAAAGATGTGATGTTTCTATATAATGGAGTATTACTCAGATATTAAGAATGATAAGCTTGAAGCATTTATATTGAAGTGAATGCCACTTGAACATATGCTCATAAGTGCAATAAAACAGACCCATGTGTAAATATCGTATAGTCTTCCTAGTATAAGATGCGAAAAGAAGAAATACAAATGGAAATGTACAACAACAACTAATATCAATTGAGTCGGATAAGGCAAAGTGAATGGCATATGCTGCAGAATACTAATCAGCTTTTTTTTCTGGATGGTTAACAACCTCAGTTCACAGATCAAAATTGGAGAAATAGAAGAGCCGTAAGGCCAGCCAGCATTTTGTCCCTAGCCTTTCAAGGTCAGCGAAGACTCAGGACATAGGAGAACCTGTACTGAAACATCATGAAACTCAGTTGAGCTCCAAATTTGCTGAACAGGAGTTTATGGAGCCACAGAGGAAAGAGATCGAAGTTCTATAGTGTGCCTGGGGAGAGTCACATGGAGAGTAAACTTTGTCTCAGGGTCTCACAGAGAGCAAACTGGTCAAGCATTGGCTGTGACTCATCCACATGGATGACACAGACAAAGGATCTACAGAATAAGGTACAGGATTACAAGATAAACCCTGAGGGGACTTCACTGACCTCATCAGAAACTACATGTTTTGGTATATAGATCTTGCTCTATCTCTGTCCTAACCATCCATCAGAAAAGTATAAAAATGAAGTATACACCACAGGGCCATAATAATAAGTTGAGCTGTAAATGGCTGTGGTTGACAACTTCTTCAGATAACTCACTATTGTTGTGGAATGCTGGACTGTGTTGGATTGTGTCGTCAAGTTCAGGCACCTAAATCAGTTGAATGAGAATGGAGTGCCCATCTTTGACAGGTGTAGACAAAGGAAGGGGTATAGAAAGGAAGAATCATGAGGTGTGTGTATGGACAGTACAGCTGGGACAGATAATGCCATGCTTCTACATAAGTCTATGAGAGGCAAGATATGCAATAATGGTGGTTGGACAGGATATTATGTCAGCTTCTAGTACTATGGACAACCACTAGGAAAATAACAATGTAGAAAGTATTAATTATTGAATCTTTGATGTAATTCAGGTATAAAAAATAAGATACGTAAACAGCTACACTCTCTTAATTTACTGCTAAGAGATATCTGCTATAATAATGTCTGTAAGTATAATGTCATGTATGCACCTTCTATGGTACCAAAACATTATGAAAACAGTTTGCAATGTATTAATTTATCAAATCTATCTTGTCAAGTTATGTTAAAACTGTCTCATTGATATTTGTACTTCAATAAAATAAATAAATAAAATAAATAAGTAAATGAAATAAATAAAATTAATGAGTGAACTATCAAGACAAGATAGCTGATAAGGGCCTCCCTGGACTTATTTCATAAAGTTAATGAAGCTGGTGGACTTCGGCAGAGCTAGATAACTCCTGTTGTCTGAGTGAATTCATCACCGATGATTTGGGGAAAAAGAAGAAGAAATCGAAGTGGAATATTAAACAGGAAAAATAGGATAAGTATTTTGGAAAATGTGTTAATTTTATGAGCACAAAAACCCCTTTGCTGGTCAGCAAATGTAGCAGTAAATATTATAATCCTAACTTGTCAGAGATCTCATGCATGGGTAGAGAATGAGTTTTTTTTTTTTTTTTTTTTTTTTTTTTGAGGCAGGGTCTCACTATGCAGTTCAGGCTGGCCTTAAGCTCACTTTGTAGCTCAGGTTGGTCTCGAACTCACAACAATCCTCCTGCCTCAGCCTCCCGAGTGCTGGGATTACAGGCATGCGCCACCATGCCCGGCTTAGAGAATGAGTTTTTAAAGATTGGTTTCACTGTGTTTTTGAATTTGAATAAGGCATTTTGGAATCATCATCTTATCTGAATATTGTTATTCTATTATTAAATAATTATAGAAATGGTCAGGGATATAGCTCAGTAGCATAAGGCACCTGCCTGGCAGGTAAGCACAAGGTCCAGAGTTCAATCCCTAGCACTGAAGAAAAAAAAGGGCAATTATAAAAAGCATAATAGGAATGTATATTTTAAATGTTTCTATCATTATGAAATGTCATTTTTCATCTCTAGTAATGCTTCTTACTTCAATGTGTATATTGACTGATACTTAGGATGTTGTGGTAAAATTGAGCCTGGGAAAGGAATGAAGGACGCCTAAAGAGTTCAGGAGGCAGTGAACCTCTTCATTTTACACCTGTGTCCCTGGCTGGAATTGCTTCCAGCAAAGGCCAGGCAGCGCACGTATGTGAGGCAGCATCTCTAAATGAGGCCTAGGCAGGGGTTATGAAGGCCGGACAGGACAGCCTGGCAGTTCTGATGAGCTAGCAGGTGAGATTGTGGGTCACAGGGCTAGATTAACCACCCCAGAGCTCGGACGATCAAGCATCCCAAGTGTTCGGTTATGCGTTGGTAGCTACAGGGATCAAGAGAACAATTACAGAGCCTCAAAATGGTTATAAAACGAGACAGCTTCATAGAGAGTAAAGTTTTAAAAGAACAATTTTTCCTTGTAGTTATTCCCTTTCAATATAACTATACCAGATTTACTTCAAACAGTTTGTGTGGGAAAAATCTATCTTTTATTTTCAGCTTTTCTCTAATGTGTGACCATAAAATGCATACAAATGAGTTTATGTTTTCATTAGGGCCTGAAAAACTTTATCTCTCAATGGATTGCAGACCATCTACATTTCAAATAAAGACACAGTTTAAGTCTCACCCCTTTTGTTTGTCTTTGCCCTCTTATAGTTGTTTTATTTTTCACTGCTTACCTTCTTTCAGATCATGACAACATGTTTTACTTTTCATATTCTCCTTTACAGTTGCATATTACTGTGTAATCCTTTTTGTAGCTACCCTACAGATAACAACTTATATCTTTCATGTATTACAGTTTACTTTAAATGAGCAGTTCTGGATTTACCACTTCCTTAATATTGCAGGGCCCTTCTCAGCTGTTTGACCACAGTTAATATATCTTCCTCTCACCATTTGTGGTATATTTATTTGTATCATTATTGTTTTCCTTTTAAACAAACAAAGTGGCACTGGTGATTTAATCCAGGACCTTTTCTCTGAGCAATAACTACAGTCCTTCAAAAAAGAGCTTTGAGTTTTGTCTATTAGTTTGTGGCTGAGATAAGGTCCTGCTGAGCTGCTAGATTCACAGGCTGAGCTTGAATTCGCAGCCCTCTTGCCTCAGCCTCCCAGCGTGCTGGGTCAGGGGCCTAGGCACTGGGCCCAGACCAGCCTTCTTTTAAGCAGATCATGCTTGCCCTTAGCAGTGCTCTTCGTTCTTCCTTGTACACCCATGTCACTATCTGGAATCACTCCCCTTCAGCCGAAAGAACTCCCTAGTGTTTCTCTAGTTCTGAGCTGCTGGCATTAAATTCTCTCAGGTTTTATCATTCTGAAAATATCTTTGCTTAACTTTCCTTTTTATTTCTACAATTTGCATGTTCTAAAATTTTCCTGTTTCAAATGTAAAGCTTGATGAGTATTTGTAAATTTGCACAGACATGCAACCACCCTCCACACTCCAGTGTTGGAACACTTCGATTCCCCACATATCCCTTCAGCCTTTTTGCAGCCCATTCTTGCCCTAGGGAACTTGAACTTGTTTTAAAACTGATTCTAGCCAAGACTAACACAGCACGTCACTATGTCAAACTGACTCGTAAGCCAGCTAGGGGGATGCTGAGGCACATCTGCGGGGGCTGTAGGAGTGTGACCTTGGGTGTCGTCACATCTGTCTGGCCCTGGCGCCCTTCCTCCCTGCCACTGTCTCACTTCTCCACTTCCCTGACAAAAACTAAGCCACCCTTCCAACATGATGCTTTAGCCAAACATGGATTGAAACTTCTACTGTATAATTAGGTACCAAAATAAACACTTCTTCCTTTAAAATGGAAAAATTAACCAACAGAATTGCATTTTGTGACTTTTTTTTTCACTTAGTGTGATGTTTCTGAGATGCATCCATGGTACTATGCCTATCAGTAATTCATTGCTCTTTATTGCTGAGCAATATTCCATTGCATGGATCTATTGTTGGTGTATTTTTGATTATTGGTAGTATGGACATCTACATTGCTAGTTTTTGACTATCAAGAATGTATGTATGAGGGGCAGGGAGATGGCTTAGTAGAATAAGCGCTTACCTGGCAAGCACAACAGCCTTAGTTCAATCTTCGGTTCCCCCCCTCAAAAAAAATGTGCGTGTGTATCATGAATATTTATGTAAAAGTTTTGTGTAGACACGTTTTTATTTTTCTTGGATAAATATCTAGGAGGGGTGTGTGTTTGATGTAGAAAAACTGTTGAATTGATTTCTAAATTATACTATTTCACAGACCTACTTACAGTGTATGAGGGTCCTGTTGCCCAACATTCACCGAGACATAGTATTGTTAGTCTTTTCAATTTCAGCCACTCTAGAGAATAAATTGTAGTTCCTATCTGCATTTCTTAATGATGACAGACTTAGGACAAATTTATATGTGTTTGTAGGCCGAGGCTGAGGCAGGAGGATTGTTGTGAGTTTGAGACCAGCCTGAGCTACAAAGCGAGCTTAAGGCCAGCCTGAACTGCATAGTGACCCTGTCTCAAAAAGACAAAAAAAAAAAAAAAAAAAAAAAAAAAAATATGTAAAATGTCCTCTCAGCTATCGTGTGTAGCTTGTCTTTGTCAAGTCTTGACAGTTCTTTCAGGTTTCCTGAAAGCATAACTTTTTGTCATGAATAAAGTTTTGGGCCAGGGAGATGGCTCAGTGGAATAAGTACTTCCCTGGCAAGCACAAAGGTCTGAGTTCAATCCCTGGTTCCGCCAAAAAAAAAAGATGTTTAAAGTTTTGCTTCGCAAATATTTTCTTTCTTTTGTAGTTTGTTTGCCTTTTGATTTTCTTAGTGTTACCTTTTGATAGGATTATGATGGATTATATTAAGTGATTTTTAAATATTGAACCAATATTGGATTACTAGGATTAACTTTCACTGTAGTCTTTGTATATATAGATGGACTTGATTTGCTAACATTTTGTTAGGATTTTTCTACTTACATTTATGAAACATATTCAGTTCAGGCTTTACTTTGAAGTATGTCTTGTCTGGTTTTCACATCAAGATAATGCTGCCTTTCCTGTGTGCCTCCATGATCTCCTCAATCAGAAAATTTGGGGCACAACTGAGTTCCATGATGTTACAGAACAGGTTCTCCTATGTGCTGAGTCTTCACTGACCTTAAAAGGCTAGGGACAAAATGTTGTTTGACCTTGAGGCCCTTCTATTTCTCCAATTTTTGATCTGCAAACTTAGGTTCTTAACCCTCCAGAAGAGAAGCTGACTATTACCCTGCAACATATGCAGTTTGGTTTACCCTAATTACTTGACTAAATATCAAACATCTTAGGCATTACGTGGAACAGGTATTTTCCATCAAGTATTAATGTACTGAACTTTAAGTTTTAAGTCCTTACAGAATATGAGGGAAAAATTTCAAAAAATAAGAATAAGCACATTTTTTACATTTTTTAGAAATGTGATTGATAATGTATAGTGTACCTAAGGAGAGTCACATGGTGAGAAAACTTTCTCTCAGGCTTTCACAGACAGCAACTTGGTCAAGCAATGACCATGACTCATCCACATGGCTGACGCTGACAAAGGATCTACAAACTATGGTACAGGGTTACAGGATAAATCCTGAGGATCCTTGACTGGCTTTATCAGATACAAAAGTTACATTTCTTGTTATGTAGGTCTTGCTTTATCTTGGTCTTAACCATCAAGCAGAAAAGTATAAAAACGAGATAATGAAGTAAAGCTGTATTGATATGCTGAGCTGTAAAGTCTCTAGTCAACAAATTCTGTGGATAACCCAGTACTGTTGTGGACTTCTGTACTGTGTTGGAGTGTTATGCTGAATCCAAGCATCTATAGTATTTAAATGCCAATAGAATACCCATCTCTGACAGGACTAAACAAAAAAGGGGGACACACAGGAAGAACCATTTTGTATTTGTATATACAGAATAATTAGGATAGATATACAGCTATTTTCGCTTGATTCTAGAGAAGAGAGATTTGTAGTAATATTGTTTGGACAGGATATCCTGTGTGCTTCTTGTACTATGGATAACCACTAGGAAGATAACAATGTAAAATGTATTAATTATTGAAACTGTCCTATTAAAAAATAAAATAAGATAAAAAAGATAATGCTGCCTTATAAAGTTGAGAAGTGTTCCCGTCTCTTTTATTTCCTGGAAGAAACTATATAGAAAGGATGTCATCATTTCTTTAAACACAGGCAGACCCACAAATGAAATCGTTGGGGCTTGTATCTTTCTTGAAAGATTTTAAACTATGTAATTTAATAGTTTAAATTAAATCATTTCTTGTATAGCCAGAATCCTGTGAAGGTTATCTATTTTATTTTGGTGAGTTCCATAGTTTGTTATTTTTGAGAAATCAGTCTATCTTACTTAAATTGTTGAACTTTTGTGTGTAGGGTTGGGCATGGTGGTCCACCATTGTCTTTTTAATGTGTCGCTTTTCTTTAATCACCTTATCTTTGATATTGGCAGCTTCTCTGTCATTTGTAAGTCTACCTAAAGATTTAACAGTTTTACTGAGCTTTTTTACTTCATGAATTTTCTCTTTCCAATTTTTTAAATTTTCTTGTTGTTAATTTCGGGTTTATTTTGATCATTATGTTTTAGTTTCTTAAGGCAGCAATTTATTTATTTATTTATTTTATCTGTTTATGTATTTTGGCCAAACCAAGGATTGAACTCAGGCCCCTGCACTTGCCAGGTAAGCACTTATTCCACTGAACCATTTCCCTGGCCCCTAAGTAAGAAATTTAGATTATTGATTTCCAAACTTTTTCATCTAAAATGAGCATTCAGTGCTACAAATCTTTCTTTACTTGTTTTTTTTTTTATTTTATTTTATTTTTTTGGCAGAACCAGGGATTGAACTCA
The DNA here is from genome assembly GCA_004027165.1 of Ctenomys sociabilis. Lineage (NCBI taxonomy): Eukaryota > Metazoa > Chordata > Mammalia > Rodentia > Ctenomyidae > Ctenomys > Ctenomys sociabilis. The sequence continues at coordinate 39,699 of PVKA01001879.1, read as the reverse complement.
GGCCCTTGCACTTGCCAGGGAAGCGCTTATTCCACTGAGCCATCTCCCCGGCAAATCTTTCTTTAAAGAGTGTTTTTATTGCATCCATTAGTTTTGATAAGTTGTTTCTTCAGTTATAGATATTCTCTCACTTGTTTTGCTTTTAATGGTCAAATGCTTTTTAAACAATATTTTTTAAAAGTCTGTTGTATTTTCTGTGTGTTTTCCATCATATTATTCTCTCCTGGTGTTAGCCTTCCTTCCAGAATTGAGTTCTTTCTGTCAGAAAGCCTTCCTCAATAACTATTTCTTTGGCTGCCCAGGGACCTCCAGATCCTCAGTCCAGCCAGCACCCAGGCTAGACTTGTGTGTGGAACTTCCCCCATCGCCAGGCCCGGTGTGGAACCCTGTGACAGAACTCCCTGCAGAGAGGCTACAAACAACACCCACCCAGATGATCCAGCAGCAGAACATTTTGACAGAGTGGCACAGTGGGTTCACTTCCAAGGGCTGCTGCAGGAAGAAGAGCAGCACAGCAGCCAAAACCAAGCCCCACACACCTGGGTGAGTTTTAACTTGGTGGATCTGGACCTGGTGCTAAGATAATAACTCTACCAAAGCTCTACACCAAAGAAAGACAGCACTATACAAAGTGACAAAAAGAAGGAGCAAAATGCAGTCTCAGGCCCCGAGCCTACCCAGAACAGATGCAGGAGACAAAAGCATATAAGAAATTGGAAAGCACACGCCTGAAACCTCTGAAATAATAGCATCTGAAGTAAAGTAACAACTGCAGAAAGGTATAGAGGAAATTGTATCAGAAATAATTTCTGACATAAAAAAATGATACTATAATGAAAGAAGTACTAAGTGCTTCTAAAGAAGACACTGATTTAAAAAAAGAGGAGGATAGAAAAATGATGGAATCCTTGAATGAGCAATATAGGAAGGAAATAGAACACATGAAGCAGATTTAAAGAGATATACAGGAAATTAAAACCTCAATCACAAGCTGGCAAAACCATTTAAATGAAAGTGAAAATAGACTTTCAGACCTTGAAGACACCATTGTAGCTAGTAAAAAGCTAAGAAAAGATCTCTTAAAAACAACTAGGATGGCCTGGGAGATGGCTCAGTAGAATAAGTGCTTGCCTGGCAAGCGCAGGGTCCTGAGTTCAATCCTAGTACTTCAAAAACAAACAAAAAACTCGGATGCAGGAAAAAAAATGATTCAACATCTGCAAGATGATGCAAAGATGAACAACGTAAGACTAATAAGCATCAGTGAGAAAGAATGAGTCAATACAAGTCAAATAAAAAGAATAGAGACAGAAATAATAACAGAAAACGTCCCAAATATGGGGAAAAAATCTGACCTTCAGGTAATCAAAGCATATAGAACTCCAAATAACATCAACCCAGTTAAAAACACACCCCGACATAAAATAATCAAGATCCCAGAAATTCAGCACAGAAACAGTATACTACAAGCTGCTAGAGAAAAGACAGATCACATTTAAAGGAAAACCCATCAGAATAATGGCAGATTTCTCTTTAAAAATCAAGTCAAGAAAAGCATGGAGAAAAGTACTTCAAGTCTTGCAAGAAAACAAATTCTAACTCATACTGATCTATCCTGCAAAGCTCTCTTTCATGTTTAGTGGAGAAATGAAATACTTCCATGACAAAGAACAACTAAAGAATTTCATGACAACAAAGCCAACCCTACACAGATTACTAAAAGACATTCTGTAGAGGAATCAAAATGACCACAACTCCATGAATGACAATGGAAAGAACCCACCAGATAGGTAGAGCAAACAATTAAATACGGGAGAAAAAGGAGTATACAACAGCAGCCTTTCAAATATTCTTTTGTATACAGCAGCAAAATATTTCCATCAGGATGCTCTACAAATGGACTTGTCCTGCACCCTACAGGTCATGATTCTATCCAGATATACAGGGTGGGTATCAAGGAAATAGTGATAGCTCAGTCCTACAAGTGACACCCGCCCACCAGTAAGTGTCACGGACACTGTCCACGTTCACCGCATACTAGAACTTTGTGCAATACCCTATCCCCTAACTCTTAGAAGTGCTGGTCATATATTTGCCATTCCAGTATTTTTGCTATGTTTTATTCTTACTATCATGTTTTATGTTTTAATTGTTTACTATCAAGAAACCTTTTTTTAGTTGATATTTTTGTATATATTACCCTAATCTATGTGAGTACTCTGAATTGAGCACAGATTCATACGTATGATACACTACATTCTGACCTCTAAGTTGGACTCACAATTTAATTTAAATTTTTGAATATTATTTTGAAATATTTAATTTACTTTAAAATTAATATTTAATTTCTGAATATTGTTTAATTTTAATTTTTGTGTGATTTGTGCTGTATCTTTGACTTACAATCTACTTATAAGACACGGTATATATTTCTCCTAGTATTAGAAACTTTAAAAAGTGTATTTCCATTTTCCATTGACTTTATATTAGTTCTTCCTTGTCTATTACACACACACACACACACACACACACACACACACACACACATATGAAAAAATGTGTACATAACCTGACATAAGATTGATACTGTTTGGTGGAAATCTTCAATGACCTTTTAAATGGGTTTGTCTAATACAATTATATTTTAAATAGTCCTGCCTAACTACCATTTTGAGAGCTCTTTATTCTTTATCCAGGACCATACAGCTATTTCTCTTGCCTTCTGGATTATGGTCTTTGTTATTGTCTATATGCTACATCTGGAGGTATTAGAATATTTCAAGTTTGTCCAACTTAAGTTTGTTTAACTGGAAAATATTTTATTTTCAGTTTTCAAAGGTATATTTGCTAAGTATAAAATTCAGTGAGGACAGATTTTTTTTTTCAGTTCCTTGAATAAATAAGTCTAGTTTCTTATCCACTTGCTTTTTCTTTTTTTTTTTTTCTAATATGGAATAAGATGCTATTTAATTTTGTTCTTCCATAGCTAATATCTTTTTCTTGTATATGCTTTTTTTTTTCTATATTTTAGGGAAGCGTCTACAGGATGTTCAATGTCTTACTACTAGATCAAACTCATAGTGATTCTCCTGTTTACAGCTTCCTAAGTGCTGGGATAAAAGGTACATGACACTATGCCCAGGAATTTAACACCAGGCCCCTGTGCCTGCTTGCAGGTGCTTTAACTGAGTTATTTGGCTGGCCCGCTTGTATATGCTTTAATGATCTTTTTCCTTATACTTTGTTTTGGGCAATTTCATTTTTTTGTATCTTGGTATGATTTTATTCATACTTCTTGTACAAAAGGTTCATTTTTTCTTGGAAATGTGGTGCTATAACTTTAACTAAATTCAGAAATTTTAAGTCATTTTTTGGGGCAAGCAGGGGGAACTAGGGATTGAACTCAGGCCTTTGCGCTTACCAGGCAAGTGCTTATTCTACTGAGCCATCTCTCCAACCCTAGAAATTTTAAATCTTTAAATATTTATTGCCTACCCCATTCTACTTTGAGAATTCTAATACCATGAATATAAGTTTCTTGATTTTGTCACAGAGTGAAATTATTTATATGACTGATCTGTAAACTCTTTCTTCTTCATGTTTATTTTAGACAATTTTTATTGTTACATTCATTTAAGTTTGTAAAATTTTTTTTTTTTTGCAGAACTGGGGATTGAACTCAGGCTCTTGTGCTTGCCAGGCAAGCACTTATTCTACTGAGCCATCTCCCTGGCCCCATGTAAATAATTTTTTATAATATGCAGCCTATTAGTAATTTCATGTTATATATTCATTTCAGAAATATTTTTCTAAAATTCACTAAAATTTATGTATAAGTGTACATCTTATATCTTTTACATTTCAATATTTGTCTACAAGTTTTAGATTGCTATATAATTGTTATAGATTTTCAATAAAGTTAATAATAAGTTAAAAAGTTTAGAAAACTAAAAAAGAGAAGAAAAAAATCTAAAAAAAATAAAAATTTTCAAAATCACACACAAAAAATATTATTTGAGCGGGTCTATTGGCTTGTAGTTTTCTTTTATCTGAAAAAGTCTTATCTTCCTTCATGAAAGATTTTTTTGGACATATAATTTTGGTTTTATTATTTTTCATTCTGCACTTTAAAAATGTTGTTTCACTTCCTTTTGTGTTATGTAGTTTCAAATGAGAATGCCAGGATTTTTGAATAATGTTGTTTTTTTTCTGGTTGCCTTCAAGTGTTTTTCTTTGTTCTTGGTTTTTAAATTTGCTTGCAAAATATCTGGGCCTGAACTTTTTGGGTTTCTCCTCGTGAATGTTGCTAACCCCCAGTCTGTACATTTATGTCTTCCATCAAATTTGGAAATTTTAGCTATTATTTTCTCAAAATTTTCGTACTTTTTTCTTTTGCTTTAGGAGAACATTAATTCTAGACCTTTTGATATCATTCTCCAGGTTCCTGAAAGCTTTATTCATTGAAAAACACTTTTCTCTCTCTTTCTCTCTGTTGTTCACTTTAGTTATATTCTATTGATTTGCCTTTGATTTCACTTATACTTTTATCTACTCTCTTTATTCATGAGTGAACCCATTTAGAAAGGTGGCGTTTTTCCATTTTCTGTTTTATAGCTCTAAAATTTGTACTTGTTTCATATTTATATGCTTGATTTCTTTACTGAGACTTCCTGGCTTTTCGTATTCCAAAAGCGCTTCTCCTTACTGTCCCATCATAATCACTGCCTTGAAGTCTTTATCAGCTGATTCCTGCACGGGGGTCATCTAGGAATGGGTGTGTTATAACCGTCCTTTGCCGTGCAAGGTTGAGCTTTCCCTAATTCTTCACATGCTGGTTTCTTTTAGATTGCGTCTCAGTTACTCTCGGCTGAGACACCATACCTAGCAACCACAATTTAAAGAAAGGTTTATTTTGCCTAACTTCTCATAGCGGTTTCACTCCATAGTTGACTAGCTCCAAGGGAAGGCAGCATGGCAGAGAGGGAAGAGTTCTTGGCACGGCAGGTAGATAGCGGGGAAGACACAAAGAAGAATAAACAGAGAGGTTTCCTATTTGGGGAAAAATGGAGTTATAAGATGCCCATACCAAGATGACCCACGTGCAGGAATTAGCTGATAAAGACTGCAAAGCAGTGATTATGATGGTACAGTAAGTAAGGACAAGCACTCTTGGAATATGAAAAGCCAGAGAGTCTCAGTAAAGAAATACTGAGTGAAGCTCTCTGGGGACACTGAAAATTAAATGATGGCTGGTGATTAGGGAAGATCAGAACTTGAAGTGCTGTAAAACATGTGATGAGTCTGGGTTTTTTCTTTAGCATATTCAAGCAGAACTCTAAACTGCTAGAAACCAGAATGTGACCAGGGGAAGCCCTCTAACTGTGGCTCTAATAGCAGCATAGGGCTCCCAATGCTTGGAGAAAATGGAAGAAAACCCCATTTACTTCCTCCATTTTTTTTCATACCTAGCCCCTAAGAAATCAATGGTAGCATAGCACAGTCAGTACCAGTGATGGCAACAGGGGCTGTAGGAGCTGAGGACAGAGCAAAATGGCACCCATATGGGAACTATACAAGACTTTTAAAAATATTCTGTAAAAAAATGCTTAGCTATTAAAAGCAAAACAAAACAATTGGAACAAAAATTAAAGCGCAAGTAATCAGAATTTATGGATGTAAAGAAAACACTGAGTGACTTATTGCAAAAAGAGTTATAGCACTGGCTGGGGAGATGGCTCAGTGGAATAAGTGCTTCCCTGGCAAGCACAAGGGCCTGAGTTCAATCCCTGGTTCTGCAAAAAAAAAAAAAAAGAGTTATAGCACTGAATGCTCATCTTAGCTAAGTAAAAGATGCCCTCAGTGTGAACAGGCTTTATCTAATCAGCTGAGGACCCAGATAGAACCACAGCTCAAACTCACTCTCTCTTCTGGATCTGTAACTCCCTTCTTTTCTGCCCTTGGACATCAGAACTTCACAATCTCTAGCCTTTTGTCTCTGGAACTTGCACCAATTCTACAAACCCATACTCTGCCCTGGATTTTCAGGCCCTTGGGTATGATTTGCTTTCTTCCAATTTGGTACTCATCAACTACTCTACACTGCCCACTGAAAAAGTCCAAACTCTTTACTTAGACATTTAGGGCCATTTAGGACTCTTCCTTCTTCACCTCCCACGGGCATCAGTCCCAGCAAACTTATTCCAGTTTCTAGAAGCTTCAATAGCTTCCATTTTCCTGAAAGGCTCGTCTTTGTTGTGTCTGCCACCACTTAAAAACCTCAGTATAAGCGTCTTCATTCTATGTTCCTTCTTTAAGCGTTGTCAACTGCTTAGTTCTTTTGTGTACCACTTCTCTAGCAGGGCCCTGTGCTGGGTTGCAGTTGTATTTTCATGTAAGTGTCTTTCCCTCTTTTAATTATGAACTACATGAGAACTGGGACTCTGACTATTTCAGCATCTTCAGTACCTACTACAGTGTCTGCTGCATCATATACTTAATAAATGTTAATGCAATGAATAATTAAGGGAAATAATAAATAAAGTGCAATTTAAAGTGATTATTGCAGTTAAATTTAACTTTGATATGTATTTTAATACTTTAAAATTCTTGGACAGAATTATGAACTTTACAACATTTATTCTTTCTTCATCAAATGAGGAAGAATGAAGAAATGGCCTTAAATCCAAGCCTTACAGAAGAGCACTCCCATAAAGTGTGAGTTTGGTGGGGAAACTTCTTTATATTCAACCAGTTAGCTTCACAAGGTTGATACAGGGGTGGCTAAAGGTGCAGAAGATTGAAGTGACATGAATTCTTACTAGTGTAGGAAGATTAGCACAAGCTTCAACTCTGGGAGGTCAAAAGGCAGAGAAGACAATCACAAGAGTGCATGACACTTGGGTGAATGAGATAAACAGCTTGAGGAAACAGTATTTCAGTCTTTTATTTAACTATAAAGGATGCAGAAGGTAGTCTTGCTCTCTTTCTGGATCACAAGGTGCAACTAGACAATATATAACACAGGTTTAGGTTAATCATGTTTTATTAATAATCGTTTAAGAATCCCCATCCATCTATATTGAATGTGTTGATTCTTAGCTAACTAGACTGTTTAATTAATAAACACATCACTCCAACTCTAACCAGTTTATATAAGCAGAAGCCCCTGTATATTAAAAATGAAAAATCCCCCGAGGCCAGTGTTACCTCTTCTGAATTGCGAGGAGTTATTTCCACAGTTCTGGTGATCTCCAACTTTACCTACGCTAGGACCTTGCCTCGTAGGGTGCATACATGGAAGGCCACCCCTTAAAAAACTCACTATAAGCATCTTCATTCTGTGCCCCTTCAACTGCTTAATTCTTTTGTGTTACCACTTCTCTAGCCCTGTCCTGGGACGCAGTTGTATTCTCATGCAAGTGACTTTCCCTCTTTAAATCATGAACTACATGAGAAGAACACTCCAGCAGAAGGCTGGAGTGAAGCAAGAGTCTGTGTACATGACCAAATTGAAATTAGAATCAGGAAAGCTACAGAGGCTGGTGTTGAGCAGTATGGGATTCTGGTTCTGTCTCAGCTCTCTTCCTGGCATCAGTTTTGGCAGGATATAGAAGCAGGAATGAGAAGCCACCTTCTTTGTGAATCTGGAGATCAGGGGCATAAGGCCACCTTCTGAGCTGAACTAGTAAGATCCACACACAATGGATATGATTAGCTGTCTACTGGAGAAATGCAAGCGGCTGAACTGGGCGGGTCTCATGAAACGGAAATCAACACTGATTATTTGAGTGTAATCAGAGGAAGCTAGGCCAAATGTGAATGTCATTTAGTAGAAGAAACTTAATCAGCTGTATTGTACGTTGCCCGGCAGACAGCTGTGTGAAAGTAGGTGGAGGCAGAGATAAGAGGACTGGTCAGGAGAGGTGGTTAGCACGGGTAAGAAATGACAGCTCAAAGAATCATAACTTGGCAGTGCCTGCCTAAGAGCTGTGCAGAGGACAGGCCCTGCCCTTTGTGCCCTGTGTTTATGGAGAAGTCGCCTCTGCTGAGGACAGGAGACCTCTGCTGGGCTGTCTTCAGCACTCACAGTATTCTGCACAGCATCCGTATGCACTTGTTCTTCCACTTCTACGGCTTCTCTGAACAGTGGACACAAGCTCCTTGTCCCTGGGACAGACATATATCTCCCAGCATAAACTGAGAAGATGGCTAGAAGCTAAGACCCATACATTTGATTGACTTGAGAATTTCTTGGATTCTGAAAACTTCTAAGATCCCAATGAAGGTACATGGTTGATTTGGAAAGTGATCGGCTCCTCAAGCAGTTACTGCCCGTGGAACTTCTAGATAGACAGCCCAATCTTCTCCCAGAACACACCGATGACATTGTGATTAGTTCCTTTATAGCTTTATTTTTTTAATTAATTTTATTGAGAAAAAAATAGCAATGAGACAGTTTCAAAACAAGTTTGTATGACAGTTACAATAATTAATGCATTGCATATTGTTCTTTGTAGTAGTTATTCATAGCACAAGATGCAGACACAATATCTTGTCTAAACACAGTATAAATCTTCTCATTGAACTAAGAGAGAGTAGCTATATATCTATCCTAATATATATATATATATATATATATATATATATATATATATATATATTTGCTACCAAATGAACCTTCATTTATAGCCTCCTTTTTGTTTAGTTTTGTCAGAGATGGGTGTTCCATTGTCATTAAAATATTGTAGGTGCATGAATTCAGGAAAATAATTCAATATAGTTCAATAGTTCATAATAGTAGTGGGTTATTGGTGGAACTGGAAATGTCAGAAGTTGTTGACTTGAACCTTTAATAGATAGCACCACAGAATCCACTCAGGGCAGGGCAATGACATACTTTTATCTATCTATCTATCTATCATCTATCTATCTATCAGCTATCTATCTATCATCTATCTCTTTTTTTTTATGTGCTAAGGATTAGACCCAGGCATTTTACACATGAGGCAAGTGCTCTACCACTGAGCTACACTCCTGACCCTGTGGATTATTTTTAAATGAATGTTTGATTGCATCTCTTTCACTGCTCTGAAAATAAATTCACAAATAATAATACATATATTTTTAAATTTAATATAATAACCTAAGTATAAAAATGCTGATAAGGAGGAATAATTTATACTAAAATAATATGCAGTGGAGTGTGTTATTGTTTAGAACTGGTGAACTAGAAGGCATAATGATGCAGTAGCTTTGAGGGCAGGGCTGATATGATGAGATTGGTGCAGACAGAGACAAATGTGTCACCCCTGGAAACACCCAAAGTGATGCTACTGTCAGTAAAATGCTTCTCTGCCATTGTGACTACTGTTGGTAGAACTCTGAGCCAAACAAAGCACAATCTTCTCTTGCTTGAAAACTTCTTAGAGGAAATGTACTGAAAAATTCAGAATATATTAGAATTTTGCAGGCATAATTTGGGAATCCAAGTGAAATATGACTGAGCTCCTCACTCCAATTATTATAAGTGGAGTTGTCACAGACATGTCCAGCATGACTTTTGATGGTCGCACAGGACACATGACATTTCTTGATTGTGGAGCTGGTGTTATGCATGACCAGATAGCTAGCATCCTTGGCTCCCTCCCTACAAATTCCGTGGTGTCACTCCCAGTAATTATGATAACCAAAATGTCGCCTCACCTATCCAATTCCTCACCTGGAGGATGGTACCACTGCTGGTGGGAGGCACTGGATTAAGTGAGCAGGAATTAGTCTGAGGCTAATTTGTCCTGCCCTAGGGCACGATGACTCCGTGGCCAGCACAACAGAGGAATCTAGCTAGTAGAAAGAAGAGACCTGACATGATGAGTTGGGTCAAGTATCTAGTCCAGCAGGAGATGCAGAGTTCCAAATGGGACAATAGGTCAGAATTTTAAGAGTACTTAGCACTCAGGAACTCAGTGCCATCTACGGGGGAGGCCAAACTAGAAAAAACAGTGACTCTGGGGTAGATAGATGCTTGGGAGCTATACATTGGATTTTGAATGTTCCCCAAAAGCTACATGTCACCAGTCTGAGGTGCTACTGGGAGGGCTGAGGCCTTAGCTGAAAGAAGTTGGGTCACTGGTAGATACACCATTGGTGGAGGTGCTGCGGCCTTGTCTCCCTTCTCTCCCTGCTTCCTGTCCTCCACGAGGTGAGCAGGCCTCCTCTGCTACGTGTTCCTGCCATGATATGCTCTGCTGCTGCAGGTCCAAAGGAACAGGGCCACAAACTGAAACCTCTGAAGCCATGAGCCAAAAGAAATCTGTCCTCCTTATAAGTTGATCAGATATTTTGTCCCAGTGACAGCAAGTTGACAATATACTAGGATTTTCTCTTTGTGCCTGAGATCCCATATCTGGCTGAAATGGAAGAATTAAGGGCCACCAGGCACCTGGAAGTATTGGCTGGGTTCCCAGAACACAAGTCTGGGAATGTGTCACAAATGACTCAGGGTTGGGCATGAAGTCAAGTCTTCTCCAGTGGCAATGGCCAAGAAGAACACAGAAATTAGAGGCTGCAAGGCCAACCGCAGCTTTTATCAGTGCATAGCATGTGCTGAAAGAGGAGATGTCTGTACCATGACATTCCAGTTTCTGATAGGCTTTTTTTTGGCTCTCATTTTAGCACAAATAACAACTCATTATTCAAACAAAAAAAGAGAATGAGATTCGAATGCCATTAGCAAGCATTCCTCACCCAACCCCAAATCCATTTATCTATTGGCTTCCTCTGGGTGGACACAACACAGCTGCTTGGAATTCACATTTGCAGCCCATTTCCAAAAGTGGGGTCAGTAAGGTGTGGCCATAAATTCAGGCAATGTTTATACTGACTACCACAACTTCCAAGGCTAAGTACATAATATTTCTTGGAGCCCAGACTGAGTTCAGCCCTACAATCCGCTCTTTGTGACTCAGAGCCGAGCAGGGCTCACACAACCTGATATTCCCCGAAGACCATCTGGACAGGATGATAGCACATCTCCTTTCTGTGCCCAGAGCCCCACCCAGACAACTATCTCATCTCCGTTTGAGATTCAGATTACTTGCTTTTTTCCTCCATGGGTTGATCAGGCTCCTTTGTGCAGAGTGTTCCTGGAAAATTGCTCTTATTTCAATTACAGCATTTTCAGAGGTTCCATTACTGCATTTGCCCACATTCATTATGGTGGAAGGTCACACACGGCTGGAGGCTCCTGGGAAGAACAGTTCGGCTTTATATCTTGCATGGAATGCACAGTGCTAGCAAACCAAAACTTAAAGAGAAAGGAAAGTGTTTGGTAGTGAGAAAAAGATATTTCCATTCTTGCATATGAAAAGAGGGAAGGGAATAGAGAATAAATTATTCAAACTTACAGAACAATAGAGGAGATAAGCTGACTATTTTTTCTTCCAGGAGCGCTGACTCAGTCATGCTTAAGATATTACAGAATTACACACTCGAGGTCCTGAGCCACTCTGCGGGCCTCTTGTCTGCTCTCCAACACCTCCTGTCCCTCCCTGTCAACATCACCTGAGGTCTCCATCTCCCTGGACCAGCCTGGCTCTGTCCCTATCCATGGAGCTGAGGGCTACTTACCTCTTGGTTAATCTCTCCGTGCCACAGACACAGGATTCAATTTCTTGGCACTAATACATTTCTCTAAACCTTTTTCTACGGGAGCATATCCTTTGGATTTTCTTGCTGTATATTTCAACTTAATTCAGATCCACTTCCCTGCTTGCATTCTTTAATGGTTCCCTGCTGCCCACAAAAATCAAGCCCAAGAGAAGTTATGAATACTGTATAGAGTTCAGTGCCCTCTATGATTTGCCCCAGAAAGTCTTTCCAGCAATTCTACATCTCTGGTCAAAATGAAAGAAGCTGTGTAAAGCAATGGCTGGGCACATAGCCTAAGCACTCAGGTCCTGGCTCAGTAACTGAGCTGCGTTCTTAGTTAGCTATGTTGCTTAAACTGCTGTATGCCTCTGCTTCCCCAAATGTGAAAATGGAGCAATAATGGTAATAATTTTAATTGCATATGAATTAGGAAAATTAATACATGGTAGGTGTTGAGAACCATATCTGCTGTGATTATTGTTATCCCAGGGCAATCTTCTCTCTCTCTCTCTCTCTTTTTTTTTTTTTTTTTTTTTTTTTTTTTTTTTTTTTTTTTTTTTTTTTTTTTGGATTTTAGGGAAGGGTATACAGGGTGTTCAGTGTCTCATTACTAGATTGGACTCATATTCATGTGCCTGTTTACAGCCTCTCAAATGCTGGGATTTCAGGTGAGCACCACAATGCCCAGTCCAACTGCTGTCTCAGCATGCCCCGCGGACGGGCCGGAATGGCAGGCCTGGACCCTGCACCTGCTTGCAGGTGCTTTACTCTGCTGAGCTATTTGGCCAGCCTAGAGGAATCTTGATTTATTGTATCTTTATACATTTTTTTCAGTTACCAATCTCTGGACTATTCTTTCTTTTTATTCATTCTTCTAAATTCTATAATTTAAAATCATACCAAATTCTTCCTCCTTGATGAACTTCTTTGAATCGTTCAATTCAAGGTTCTTTCCTGCTTATCACTAATTCTTATGATTTAGTCTAGTAATTTTGCAAATAGCCTTTTTCTTTTTGATATCAGGAATCGAACTCAGGACCTGTGCTTGCCAGGCAGGCACTATGCCACTGAACAATATTTCCAGCTCGCAGATAGCCGCTTATTGTACCCTGGAACTTCTTAAATTGCTGCCTTGTGATTGTAATTTTGAATTAAATTTTGCCTGTTGCCCTCCTCTGCACGGGTTTTTGAATTTTTTGAATGCAGAGCTTCTTTCTCTCTCTTTCTCTCTCTCTCTTTCTCCCTCACTCATTCACTGAAGATTAAAGATTGAATGTAAGATCTTCTCATTAAACTACATCTTCAGCTCCTTTGATTTTTAGATATTTATTTAAAAAATTTTGAGACTGAATCTTACTAAATTGTCTAGGCAGGGTTTGAACTTTCAATCTTCCTGCTCTGCCCCCCAGAGTTCTTGGATTATAAGTGGGCACAGCCATCCCTGGCCTCAGGTTTGTCTTCTCCCAGAGATCAGTACCGGTACATTGTCTTTCCAACAGAAGCTCAATATCTGTTTATTTGAACCGATCTGATTCATAGGTTACATGCAAGTTTCTAGGGTCCTTTTGGAAACAGTGAGCTAAAAGGGGCATAGAAGAGACTCAACCTTTACTTTTTACTTCTGGAACATTTGTAAATATTTGGCAAGAGGCAGCCAGAATGACTCCTAGAACAGCAATTCAGGCAGATTAGGAAGGCCAGGGCAGAGTCTCCTTGGAGGACTGACATAGAGTGTGCCGGACAGCCTCTGCTTCCACAAAGAAGTGTTGCAAATTCTAAGTTTTCTTTCCTGGCTGCTCAGATTTGCCCTGGACAGCAAACCTTTGTCACTTAAGTCTTCTAGTTTAGATTTTTCAGCAAATTCCTGGGTGGCCCTGGACTCCTGTCATAGTTACACAGTTCCCCTCATTTAGCAGGGAGGGTGTTGGGGCAATATGTAAATTTTTAGGCCCATTCTGACTCCAATATTCCATCACCCTGGCTCTTTCTCATGGTCACTGGTATGGGGACAGGTTGGTGGGGGGGGGGGACAATGACCTCCTTCTGCTACAGTTCAGGTTCTTCTGCCTGGTGAAGACTGATCAGATGTTGGGCTAGTGGAACACAGCTGAGCCTGTCCCAATGGTATGGGATGGTCTCATTTTTTTAGGAGCAGCCCTGCTTATCATAATCTCCTTGGAGTCCTTTTCCTTCTCTACCCCATTTGTAAAAGTCAGAACTTGGGAAATTGGATAATGAAAGAAGGCAAGGGTAATCATGGTCAAAGGACTTAAATTAGGGCCATCTCTATTTACTGGGTCAATAGTCCTTGCCTCTAGATAATTACTGAGTGTTCCCTCCCTCCTGTCCTTCATGAAAGGATTGATGTCACTGTTGTTGGTGACAGCAGAGGTTGGGGAGATGAAGTAAGATTGCACAGGGTTTGATGCCAAGCATGTGCAAGTGGCCAGAGAATCCATGTGGGCCTTGGGCTTGGGCTTACTGGTGCATTCCACTGGCCTGTCTCCCCTCCTACTGTTAGATGGTCACCCAGATGCCCCTGCCAGCCTTGTTCCGATACTCCTGGCTGTTCTGTACTGCAATACCACCTTTCCCTCCAACTGAAACCTGCAGCAGCCCCTCTACCAATTCTCTTCTGCTCCTTCAGCTGAGGCAGTGGGCCTGCTTTGCTACTTAGTCAGGTGCCTAGGGCTTAGATCTTCTAGGCCATGGCCTCTTTTCTTTAAGTCTATCTTGTGCCTCAACAGTCATGCCAAGGAGGAGAATATTGCAGCTGCTGTTTCTGCCACCATGAGAAATGGTGCTATGTTCTAGGAGGTGGGGACAGAATGCTACGCAGGGCATGTGCAGTGATACCAGTTGTAGAACAAATGTGAAATGTGGAACGAGACATCTGTCCCACCAGGCTGTGTTCACATTGCAGCTTTCTTTTCCCTCGCTTTGGCAATAACAGCTAGGTGCTTGGCTGGATGGAGGAGGAGAAAACAAATGGCCAAACCTCCACAAATCTACAATCTGGTCAGAGAAGCAAGATGCACACACATTTACAAGTATTCGTGAGGGCAGCAGATAGGAGGGCATCTATATTAAGCTTAAGAAGCCAAGGGCCAGGGAGATGGATAAGTGCTTCCCTGGCAAGTGCAAGGGCCTGAGTTCAATCCCTAGTTCCCCCAAAAAGAAAAAAAAAAAAAAAAAGAGAGAGAGAGAGAGAGAAAGAGAAAGCTAAAAGCCACGAGTTAATTTTTCTGGGAAGAAGATCTATAATTTTCTGACTTCAAAGGCAGAATGGACTCCTATTCCCCAAAAGGACAAAGACCTCAAGGTGAATGACCTGCTTGAAATCTTAGATTTCCACTTTCTGCCTGTGTGATAATAAATCTCTTAACCTCCTCCTTACTGGTGGCACAGACCTGTATGCTCATCATCCTGAGAGGCTGAGGCAAGAGGGCTGCAAGTCTGAGCCTACCCTGGGCAATTTTGTGACTTAATGAAAACCTGTCTCATAATTTAAAAAGAAAAAATAAATAAATAAATAAAGAGCTGGGACTCTAGTTCATTGCCAAGGTCCAAAGTTCAATCCCCAGTACTGGAGAAACATTTGCTTAACTTCCCTGATCCTATGCCTTAATCTCTGAAACAGAAAATAATTTCTGCCCCACTTATCCCTCAGGGTGGCTGTGAAAGTGTTTTATAACACACAGAACACCACACAGACAAAAAGGATCATTAATATGTAGAACTGAAACATAAAACCCATACAGAACGATATATAGGGCTTGTATCTAATCTAATAGTTTTTACTTTCAGGCTATGAAATTGAGAGTGGGAAGTGGCTCAGCAGCGGACAGCCGTACTGCGGCAGAACCAAGACCAAAGACTATTATTTCCAGGGCTGTGCCTTGGGGCTTCGAGGGGAGACAGCGCTAGAGTATCCTGTTCTCTGCCTCAGTGGGTCCTTTGTAGCAGACGGGCCTCTTGTTCCCTTAGCTTTGTAGAAAATACTTTCTGGCTGAAGCAAACCCTGAGTAATCCTCCCCCTCACTCTGCTCCAGCTCCATTTCTGTCCCTTCCCACCAGCCAACTCCTGTGGAAATGGTTCCTAAAGGGACTGGATTTCAAGTCACACCACGGCCACACAACTGATGGCTACAGAAGAGACCCAAGGGTGAGTTGGAAACAGCTGAAGAGGGAAGATTGAAGGCCATTGGAGCCAATCCAAATATTTCAGATAAAATTGTCCTAACCAAGAGCTTTCTAAAAGCCTATTTGCCAAGATGGCACACACCTTTGTGAGACAAACAACTAGGCACAAGCTCATGAACAACACAGGGGCTTGGGGGGAGCCCTGCTGCACCAGGGGGCCTTTCATCTGCCCATCTTTCTAGCTGCTGCTAAGGGCCTTGAAAGCTGTGTGAGTGCTTTTCTTTCCCAATTGAGAAAACAACCTGGGAAGTCAGCTCATTCAGGTCATACTGAATGTTATCTGCAGCATTTCCGAGCACAAAGGTTCTGTTTTTTTCAATAAATGGCTCCAGAAGGACGCGCCTGGCCATTCTCTATGACCCATTCTACTGCTAACTGCTCTCAAATCATGGCCCTTTTTTCTTTCTCTCCCAGCACTGGGGATGAAATCAGGGCCTTGTGTGTGCCAGGCAAGCCTTCTGCCTTTGACATGGTGCCAAGCAGTTTACCTTCATTTCCTCTGGCTCTCCTGATCAGACAGGACTAGCCATGCCTCAGGTTTCCACTTGAAAGTATGCTGTTAGGTATTGAACCATAATGAGCTCCTTAACCTATATATAGCTAGACCTAGTAGTTTTATCCACTTGCCTATTTAATCACACGCTACCCAACCATTTCAAAATATCTGCTACCTGATCACAGCTTCCCTCTCCCCACAGGGTTCAACTCTGCTAGCAACTCACCTCTCTGCTTACCTGGAAAGAAACCATCATCTGAACAGCTGTATAAGCACAAAATGTTTAATTTGGGAACAGTGTCTGTGGGAAGGGATACTTTGTTAGTTTCCAAGTAAAGCAAAGCTTAATTTAGAAAGCAATATACTGCAACCTTTTTTTTTTTCCTTTGTTCTGGAACTCACAGAGATTACAGATGCTACTGCAGAGGCGGTCTGTCTAATGATGCTAGTGTTTTTGCAGCAGATTTGTCTGTAGCAGTTGCATTTTTAGTCCTCTTCAGAGGTACAATGAATCTGTGAAAGGGAAGTATTTGCTCCGTGGATGTAAGGCCTGCATCTCACTCAGCCTCTCTGTAGGGCCAAGACCTGCCAAGGGTAAGTGTTTCTAAATGTTGAACAGCACCACATTGCCTGTCTGCCCCCTACACCTTACCTTGGTCTTAAACCTGGCCCAATCAGGTCCTGGGACTTAGAAATGATAGCAGCTACCAAGCACACAGCAAAGTAGGGATAGGTGTGATCAGATCATATTGCTGCTCAGTTCCTTCACATGTGGAGGAAGAAAGCTAAAGTGCCAAAACAGAAGCCTGTCAGGTCCTATCAGGCTGGATGTTCATCTCTGCCTTTCATGGGCACATGTAACTAGGACCTGAAAAACAATGGGAGCATAAAACAGAACTGGACCAAGCTGGAGACAGAGACCATGAAATATAGAATTCAGGAGGCTCCATCCTCCTGGCTACCACAGTAGCAGTGTTTGAGTCTGTATCTGAGCCGGGCATCTCTGCCTGAGTGGGGCAGGCAAAGTCACCTGTGTTCATTGCATAGGCTCAGTCCCATTTCTTGATTCTGTTACCCTGATCTTTGATACCCTGCTATTATGGGTACTTGCTTTGGTGATAATGGAAATTTAAACAGCAAAGGTATAAAATTATAGGTAAAAACTTTAACTGGAAAATGAGAGAGAAGACAGGGAAAGGACTCCAGCATGAGCAGCTGGGGGTAGCACAGCTCTGACAGAGAGCAGCAGATTGGCTCTTCACACAAAGGAATGAAACCCAGCCTTATGGGTATGTGGTGAGCTGGAGCCCAGCTGATAACATCCTCATTTCTGGTCTCATAGGTCAGGAGGAACTCCACGGCTTCAGGGCTCGTCTAGGTCCTAGGAAATGACTGTCTTTGTGGCAGGCTGAGTCGTGCAAGGATCTACTGCTCCTGGGATCCAGGTGATTACAGGTTTAAGATGATTGCTGGAGACTTCTGAGCACCAGTCCAAATGGGGAGGGGTGTGCAACTAGAAGTTGTAAAACCTGTGTTGTTTTCGTCTAAGTGTCCTTCCGAAGTCTCAAGCCTTCGTAGGTGGGGCTTTGGGGAGGTGGCTGGATCACAGGGTGCTCTAAGTATGCCTGATTAGTGCACTGGGAAGATTACAGCTAAACGTGCTCTTAGTAGGGCCTGCTCAGAGGAGTCTCCCGGAGGGGCCCCAAGAGTGTCTCCCTCCCTAACTCTTGGTTTCTTTCCTCTCCTCCCACCCTTCTGCCATGCCTTCCTGCCTCTGGAGCCAGCCTGTTATGAACAACAATGTGAAACAAAATAAACCTCGTCTCTTTTAAATTGTGAGTATAGGTATTGTGTCCCCATGGAAAGTAAAACGACTAAGACAGCTGGGGTAGAGGCTCTCCCTGTGACTCCTGGAAATTAATTAGTCTTAGCTTGATGCCTTCAGTCTTGAAGGGGTTGAGAGGTAAATCTAGGGCTAGGAAATTATTCTGCTAACTTTTCCTAAATGATTAACATACCTATCCCCAAAGTTTTAAAGGTAATAAAAAAGATAAAAAGTGAAACTCAAGCTTTCTCTTTTTAGTCATATTTTGAGCATCTGCAAGCCTAAGTGAAAAGCCACAGGTTTTAGCAGAAATTACTTTTACGTCTTGGAGACCTAGAAGAAAACACAACTCCTATTTTTATTGAATAAAAGGTGGCCGGTCCTGGAGTTTGTGTGCCCTCTGTCCCTACAGTGGCCTCTGACTGCGACATTTCCCCAGGGCCCAGAAATCCAAAAGAGAATTTAAATCCCATTCTCCCCGGGGATTGAGAGATATAAGAGCAGTGATAAGCAAAGATGTGATTTGGAAAAATATTGGAACATAGAAAAAAAAAAAAAAAAAAAGACAGTGTAGAAGATCTCCAAGAGAAAATCCTGTGAATAAAGAAAGGTTCTCTGGCAAGAGTGGGCCAGATGGACGCCTGAGAAACTGCAGGAAGCTGCAGCCTCAGGGCAAGGGCGAGGCCTCGGCCCTGCACTTTCTCTCCGGAGACCCTCAGCTTCCCATCCCAAGATTCAGTGTGTTCTAGAAACGAGGGGGCTGTCCTGTTCAGAAAACGAAACAAAGACTGAAAAAAGGCCCATTACAGGGGGACAGCTGTTGTAGATGCAGGGCCTCTAAGGGACTGGAAGGAACTTCTGCAGCCAGTCTGGGAGGGAGACAGCCCTGGAGGACGGGGGTGGGGACCACTGGGCAGCAGGAAGACTGTGGATGACGGCCCCCCACCCTGACAAAGCCCGAGGCCAGGACGCACAGCGGTGGCGTGGCAGCAGTTGGCTATTTTTTGCTTCGCGGCGTATTTTGGATTTTGTTTACAGCGCTAGCTTGTGCTCCAGCTTCTGAGTCGTTAGAGCTCGGCCTCTGGGGTAGTTCATCTCCTCACAGCTTTCATGGACAATGATTAATAGGCCAAGGATGCTGCATAAAAACAAGGAGAAGGAAGCAGAGAAGCCCCGAGGACAAAAGGACACATGCAAAGAAATAGTGGCAGTGCTCGAGGAAAGAGGTGGACGCCGTACACACAAAGCCATTTGGTCCTCGAGAGAGATTCCAGAAAGCGTATTACCACGGCGTCCTGGAAGATGCTAGCTGGATCCCCGGGGAGGGGATCGGGCCGCGGGCTGAGGCCTGTCGGGTTCAGAGCCTAAGCCACAAGCGTCCTTTGTTTTGTGCGTGCCAGAGTTTGGCTCCAGGCGTCCCGTGCACCGGGATTTGAGGCACGGCCTGAGTGCCCCCTGCTGGTCACTCTGCAGAACGTCACCATCTGGATCCAAAGTGGAACAGGATTGCGTAACTCTTCAGCTCCCACCCCGCTTCATCCCCGTCCCGCACCTTAAAAAATACCAAGAAAAAAAAAAAAAAGGAAAGGAAGGAAAGAAAAACCTAAAAAAAAAAAACCCTCAAGTTCTTGTTTTCATTAAAACCTACTAAGGCTTTAACGTCCTGCCTGTCAAGCTCCTAAGACCCAGGAAGGGGAGTCTTGAGCTATCCACTCTGAGACCCCGCCTCACAGTAGAAAAATCATTTATTGGACACGTGCCACATAAAAACTGCTGCAGAAAAGCCTGAAAAAAGGATCTCATTTGTTCTTTAGTCGTCTTCCTTTAAAAATGACTACATACTTAAGCTGGCCCTCTGGGCTTGAGGTGTGGGTGAAGCATGACCCATCCAGGTGGAGGGACCACGAGACATTCTGCCACCGCTGCCTCTCTCTTTCCTTTTCCTCTTTCCCTTTCCTCTACGTCTCTTCTTGCTCTATGGGAAGAGGAGAAACTGTAATGTACAAAGCCTTTGGGCAGGCGAGCAGGGGGAGAGAAACCCGTCTCTCCAAATGCCAAGCGTATTTGGCTACTAGAAACGGCCTTTGTCTCCGGGAGGAAGGACTGGAGCCCTGGTGCCTCCCTCCACCCCTGGGTTAATAGGAAGGGGCAGTGGGCGCTGTTGTCCTTAGGGTGAGTGAGACCTGAGCTACAAAGGCCTGAGAGAGGCTAGAACCCGAGCCAGCACAACAGGGCTGAAGCCTGGGAGGGAAAAAGAGGGGCACAAAGGAGGATCCAGGAGTTGTAGCCCCAGGCCACAGGCATGATTCCCCTCCTGTAGGAACTCTGGATCGGTGAGGAGGCTGGCTGGGGCTCTAGGCGGTGTCCCCATTCTGGCTGTCCTCAGCCAGCCCCTGAGGAAGCAGATGTTGGGTAGGCTAAGTGCTCGCCATAAGGAGGCCAGCTCTCTACCGCCTCAACCTCTTCCTCGATGGTTCCTAAAACCGAAAGTAGGTGGGACAGGGCTCTTGTCAAAGTCTCTGAAGGAAAACATCGCAAGGAATTCCCTTTCCTTTCTTAATCGCTAACAGCAAATCTCAGTTAAATATGCTATGGAAACCAGTCCCTGGGTTCTTGCTCAGCCTTTCTTCCTCTTGTCTGCCCTCCCTCCCCGGCTCCCCTCTCCCTTTTGCTCCCAACATTCCATCCACCTTTTGTTCTCACCGCCCCTAATGACCCCCTTTCCTGTTGCCTCTAGATCTGCTACCTTTGCCAGGGTGCAGATGTGGAAGGAGGGGACAGACAGGTTCACTTGCCCAGTGCTCTGCTAAGAGGGCTCACATGTCCACACAACTGCTGATCAGGCCCTGGGCCTCCTTTGATCAACCCTGAGTCAGAAAAAATCACCAGCCAGCTGAGAGCTGTAAGTTTTATCACCTCCTACCTTGACCAGACCTTGTGCACTTCGACCGTACAAAAGCATTTTAGACTCTCAAATCGATAATAACAGAAAGGCCTTGGGAGGCGCTGCCTAAATACAAAGAAGGGTTACTTACTGCAAGAGGAAGAAGCCCAAAGATGACTGAAGCTGATCCAGTTTTGATTCTGTTAAATACAACAGGGAAACAGCTCACAAATACTGAAGAACACAAGAAGAATGCTTTGCAAAAGATTCTATTTTTTATATTTTTCTCTAGCTAAATAAATTACATCAGTTTCTAAAACCCTCCTCGAAAAATGAGATTTTAGAAGGAATCTGCTGTCACCACCATTGTGAGTTTTAGCTGCTCCTAGCCAGCAGGGGGCAGGTTTCAATTATAAATGAGAGAGAGAGAGAGACTGCGGCGCAAAGAACTGGGAAATGGAGGATTCCAAGTTGTAAAGTGTTTATTCCGTGGCGTTGAAAATACCTTCTTTGGAGGCCTGTGAATACGTCAAAGTCCAGGATTCTTGTTTTGGCCGTTGGTCATTCCGTCTCGTTTAAGGAGCATGAGGAAACCCTGGAAATGAAAGCACTGTCTCCTTAGGGTCTGGGCGAGCGCAGCACGGCCCTCCTAGGCATATATCCAAGGAACTAAAAATCTAAGAATACAAAATGTCTGTCTGTGTTTATGTGAAATACCCATTTATTCCATTTATATGAACTGTCTGGGATAGGTAAATCCATAGAAAGAAAAAGAAACTAATGATTTCTGGGAGGTAGTAAAAGAGAGGAATTGGGGGCTGGCTCCTAATAAGAATGAACTTGCTGACAGGCAAGGTGGTCCCCTCCTGTAATTCCAGTACCTGGGAGACTGAGGCAGGAGGATCCCTGGGAGACCAGCCTGGGCTGCAAAGTGAGTTCAAGGCCAACCTGAATTGCACAGTAAAACTCTGTGTCAAAAAATAAAAGTAATTTCTGAATGACAAGAATGTTCTGAAATTAGATAATAACGATATGAAGGTTGTACTACTCTGTGAACAATCTAAAAGCCACTGAATTGGACACATCAAAAGAGTGAATTCTAAGCATACAAATTACATCTCTCTAAAACTATTGCTTAAAAGAAGCTCTGGAGCACTATAAACATTATAGAGGGAAACTCAGCAGAAAATGGGAGAATATGAAGAGAATATTTGGCCCCTGGGAAAGCCAGCCCCACTTCCACTAAAAAAAAAAAATAAATAAATAAAAATCACCATTTTGGATGAGAACAGAGTGGAATTAGCGAGGTTTGGAGTCAGTGTAGGAGGCCAGCAGAGTGGAGCGCAATGCTGGGCCATCCCTGCATCCCCTTGCAAAGAGTCCCTGCCTTCCTAGTAGCACTGCCCAGCTAATGTGGGGGCTGTTCCAGTCACAGCAGAGGGCTGCAATCTGCTGGTGTCCTGCTGGCCTCTTGTGCAGAGAGAAATAAGAGAATCACACTCTTCAGGCCTCAGTACCAGAAAGAAAGACTCCTGTGATCTCAGAAAGTGGTGAAGCCAGAAGGTGATAATAGGTAAGTCACCAGCTCGGCTGCTGGGGACCTCAGCCTCACACTAGAGTTCCAAGTATATTCTCAGCAATGCCCAGGAGAGGCAGAAACTGGTTCTCTTCCCTTCTGTAGCCCACACAGCCCCTTGCAGAGCCTGAGCTCCTGAGGATATTTAGTCAATACTTAGTAAAAGTGCAGCAATGGAGAAATAGGCCTACAGCCAAAAAGGTCCAGGGAACCACCCCGGGGTGAAGGAAGCTACAGCCGAGTGCAGCCGGGGTTGACTTTTCAGAGAGGCATGAAGACAAAGTTTTTAAAGATTTCCTATCCCCCCCCCCCCGAACCACCCAATAGATCTGCCTTAATGCATCCAGGACATTAAACAAGGAGATGGCCCGGGCATACCTGATCATGCCCACTCCCTAAACGTGCTTGACATATCTTTCCTCTCTTACCTCCCTGCAATTCCTGACAGAAACTGCAACAGTCTATCATTGTGTGCTATTAAGTCCAGATCTGTTTTATTTCTAAGATGTGCTGCAGAGAATTGAAGAAGCACTCTGGAGAAACTATGCAATTGTTGCCCTTGAAAACTTGTGTTTACTCATTTAAAAATACCTTCCTTTGTAATTGCTCATAGGCAGATACTAAAGTATAATAAAATATTTTCCAGTCCTGTGTTTTTCTCCAAGTCTACTCCTTTGGGAGAATGTTACGCATTTCAGGGAACCAGGGAATATGTCTAACTATGTTGTATAATACTTACTTTAATTATAGATGTAGCCAGGGATCTTGGTAGCTACTGGTTCAAATAGGCATTGGAGCCAAAATTCATAATGCTTCTGCTGTACTGTAAATAACAAGTTAAGAACAACTGATGAAATTAAGTATTTTTCATAAATTATATGAGTCCAGTTGGAAATGGGAGATCTGGATTTCAAACTCGGCGTTTCCTTCAGTTAACTCTAGTGAAAGTACATCGCTCTCCTACAGTGTACCAGGCACAGTGTTGGAACACTGACAATATAAGCAGGTGAGGAAGACAGTCTATCTTCAGTGAACTTACAGTTCCAAGGCCACCATAAGTACTTGCCATCTTAAAAATGTTACTAAATGCCTCGGCATCTGGACTTGTAAAATGGAAAAGAAAATAATTTTTTAAAGTTGTTGTAAGGATTAAATTGAATCCATCAGACAAAATGCTTGGATATTACATTTTAAAAATGTTCTTCCAAGCTGAGCACGGTAGCACATGCCTGTAAACTCACCAGCTCTGGGGTGTAGGGGCTGAGGCCAGAGGATCCCAAGGTTTGGCCCAGCCCAGGCAACTTAGCAGCTTAAGGAGATGCTGTTAGTAAATAAGTAGTTGGAGACAGAGCTTAATGCGAGGGTCTTGAGTTCAATTTCCAGTTCTGCCATAAAGGAGAAGCAGGAAGAGGAGGAGGAGGAAGGGTGAGGGAGGTTCTTCCTTTTCTGTTTCTTCTTGATGTCACTTTGTCATTTGCCACCACATGCTATATCTTTAACTGAACTTTTGTAGATTGAAGGGAAACCAGGTGCTCAGGGTTCCCACTCAGACTCTGGCCCAAGTACCTGCATTAGGAAGTGGTGCTGTTGTTGAGAATATGGCAGTTGTTACCCAAGAGCCCTGACTTAGAAACCAACTCTGCCACTTGCTGATTTGGGGAGTTATTTAGCCAGAGTGGGCCTCAACTTCCTCCTCTGTTAAATGGGGCTAAGTATCCAATCCTGCTTCCGGAGTTGGCAGAGTCAGTGGAAAAGAAACTTGGAAAACACTTGGTTCCGTGCCTGGTACACAACAAGGGTATGGTAAAAGTCACTGCTGTTCCTAGAAGGTTGTTTTCAGGACTAGCACTAGGCTCAATTAGCTTTGTGGCCAACTCTCCATTTTAAAGGTAAGGAAAGCAAGGTTCATACTGGTTTGGCTACCTTATACTGGTGGTAGACAGGAATCTAATTCATTTTTTAAATTAATTAATTAATTGGATACAAGGTCTCACTACACAGTTCAAACTCCGTCAAGGTTCACAGAGGGATCTGGGAATTTCACTTGCAGGTGAAGGTGTGGTGGGAAGCCAGCTTTCCCTGAGCCCAGGATCTTCCTGTACTCACACCGTTCTGAGGAAGCCTCAGGAACACAGGTGACCACAGTTCTGCCCTTGCTAAATTCAGCTACTGTGAGATTAGGTGCAAAGGGACTGGGTTCTTCTCCATGCACCTCTTTATAAGGTCACCACACCAAGCTGAGCGCTCTTCCCAACTGCAGATCTTAACCTGTTAGTGAGTCTTGAAAGAAATGTAGGGGCTGGCCAGATAGCTCGGGGGACTAAAGCACCTGCTTAGGCAGACAAAGGGACCAGGGTTCGATCCCCTGAATGCCTTGCTGGCCCCACCCATGGGGCGCACTGAGACCGCTATTAAGACTGGGTGTGGTGGCGCGTGCCTGTAATCCCAGCGGGTGGGAGGTTGCAAATGAGAATCACTATGAGTCTGATCTGTGCAGTGAGACCCTGTGGACCCTGCACTAAATACATTAAAAAAAAAAAAAGAAATATAATGGATCAATAAAAGAAATAAAAGAGAATTTAAAATGTCAAATGCATTACAAGTAAGAATTATTTTGTGAAATCTGCCATATGTCATACACATGTCGCCTGATTTATGTACTGTTTTCAATGTAGACTTCTGCCTAAAGACTACTTAAAAAATGCAATCTATTTTGCCTACAATTACAAGGTTTTTCTGACTATTTACCAATTAATTCATTCATCCAGCAACTCCTAAGTGCCAGCACTAGACTAGGCACTGGGAACATAGCAGTGAACAAAATAGAGCAAAAGCTCTGCACCCACAGAGGTTACCTTCCAGTGAAGGAAGCACAGCAGTGCACAGGGGTTATGACTTGGGTCTAGGTGTTCCCCCAGAGCCTCCTGCGCTCTTGGGGCAGACTTCTATTGGTTGTGATTAACTGATGATCCAATGCTGGGATTATGGGTGTGAGTGCTACACCCAACCCCCAGGGCAGATAGCCTGGATGCAGTATAAGAGAGGCTTGCTTTCTACCTCTGCTCCTCCCTTTCGGCTCTTGCTGTTTTGCTGCCTCTCGCCGCCGTGAACTGTTGCCTTCTCTTTTTAAAAAACTTTTTATTTATTTGGTACAGTGTCTTGGCACAAAACTCAGACTCGTAGTGATCCTCCTGTCTCAGCTTCCACAGCGCTGGGATTACAGGCATGCACCACCATGCCCAGTTTCGGTGGCCTGCACAGCATGGCTTGACAGGAATTGAACCCTGGTCCTTAAGCTTGACAGGCACTTAAGACTGCCAAGCTCTCTCTCCAGCCCAGAACTGTTGTCTTCTGCCATGGGCCATTCTGCCTTGGAGCCAACCAAGTATGAACTAAAACCTCCACAAACTGTCAGCTAAATAAACCTTTGCTTCCTTAATTCTGGATGTCAGGTATTTTGTCCTAGCAATGAGAGAAAAGTAACCGAGACAATGGGTAAGGTGCACCCTTTAGGAAATAGAGATAGAAGCAAAAGCAAGAAGGAAGGAATTAATTCAGAACATTCCTAATGAACAACCCAGAAAGACACTCAGTATTCTGGCTAATGCCTCACAGACTTCTTCCTATGCACGTGTCATCTATTTTGGTCATTTCAAAGATCGCTGGGTAAAAGTTGTCCCATAAATGTACAGGGTAGACTTTCAAAACTCAGTCCTCTGAAGCAGGCAGTCCTCTCGTTCTGCTCAAGTCCTCCATCTCCCATTTCCCAATAGCCGTTCCCAGGCACTCACTTCTCTCTCCACAGTAACTGCTCACTGGGAAGTTCTCTGTCAGGATTCTGTTGACTACTAACTATTAATGCCTTTAATAATGTCAGCACTTCACAGATAAAAGAGACATTGAAGTTCAGAGACTTTATGAGTTTCCCAAGGTCTCCACAATGGGAAGAAGAGGGGGATGCCTTTGTGTTTCCTGTTTGGGAACTTTGGTTTGTTTTCTGTCTACCTTCCATTTCAGATTACTTCCTTGTTGTGGCAACTTTTAAAAAAATATTTCTAAAAAGACATCAAATTCTTATAGTTATTGTTTTAAGTTGCTGTTTTCTAAGAGATGCAAACTGTTAGACTGACATGGTGAAAGAGAGCATCAATGTAATAGATCTCCTTGGATTTTGTGACTGTCAAGCTAGAAGCCTTAAAAAGAAATCTAATAAGCTGTATTTGGATCCAGCAGACAGAAGATGTAATTGGGTCCTTTCCAAAGCCAGTGTTTACGCTTGGATGCTGCTGGCTCTCTCATTTACTTTAACAAGCTATTTCACCGGGTGACTTCATCTTTAAAAACATTTTTCAAAGAGGTGGAAAGAGCAAGCCAGCGAGAGAGAGAGAGAGAGAGAGAGAGAGAGAGAGAGAGAGAGAGAGACTGAGAGAGACACAGAGACAGAGATAGAGACAGAAAAGGAACTTAAAAATCTAGTTCTACTAGATTAAAAGGTGCAGATCATGATTCAATTTTTTTCTCCTTTTTAATTTTTATAATTTTTTGATCAATTTGGCATGCTTACATCTGGTAACCTGAACAACTAATTTGAAGACAATAATACACAATATAACATCCATTATTGAATCCTTATTATTTTGTTTAGTGATATTCTGCATTGTTTCCAATGTTTTTCTTTTACTATTTTTTATTCTTTTAAAAAATTAAAAAATAATTTCAACAAGAGTTAAACAACAACAAAAAGCATCTAGTCCCATTTCTGCTGGGTGACCTTAGGCTAATCACTTCCCCCTCTCTGAGCCTGTTTCCTCCTTTGTAAAATATGTGGGATGGATATGAGATTTTCATAGTGTTGTTGCAGACAGCAGAGTTACATAGAAATATTTTTAGGTAGAGCCAGGCCCTCGAAAGAGATAATACAGGAGACAGGATGTCTGCAACTCTGGGAATGACTGGAGACTCCTGCTGTGAACCGTACCTAAAGGCCATACAGATGTTTAAAAAAGTAAGAGCTAGGACTGATATTCTAAATAGGTAGCGATCACCTGAAAAGACCCAAGTGAGTCACTAGCCCAGCCCCCAAGGGGATGGGACCCTGTCCTGTATTTTAGCCCGCTTATTACTTGACTCGCTTCCCCATTTGGTCCTGGGCCTAATCAACTTTACCTGAGCAATAGTGCTTGTAATCCCATTGGTTGACCATAGTTTTGTCCCACCCCACATCCACCTAAGCGAGACCCCTTCTCTACCTTAGTCCCGCATGGTTTTGCCCTATAAAAGTCCCTAAAAGAGACAGCTTCCCTGGGCAATCTGCTCGGGTCCCCCTTCTGTTCCTCTCCGATTGAAGCTCTTCTTTCCAATAAAGTTTTATCCTCAACCTCCGTTCGTTCCTAAAATTCATTCTTCGGTTTTAGAGAACATGAACTCATGCAGGTCAGGTTGGGAATTTTACTTCCCTGTATCAGTGTGATCGGTGAGGGCTTGGAGGTGGGGACTCTGGGGTGAGGGCTCCAAATGATGCCTTCCTGCCCCTCAAAGAACAGTTTCCTATTTATTTGTTTTTCAGGGGAAGAACTGCACAAGATTTTACTTAAAAGAAAGATATTTGGTTTTTTTTGTTGTTTTCTTTTTTGGTGCTCTGAACCCACCGAAGGGCCTCCAGCATTTGAGACAAGCATTCTACCACTGAACTACACTCCCAGGCTGGATCTGCTATTTTATAGCATTTAAAAATCACTAGAACAGCGAGATAATACAAAAGATCTTTTGTACTTCCATTATGCTATCATTTCTAAGCTCAAAGATTGGCTGCTTGTTCTTCTCTTCAGATGCCTCTTTGCTCTGTGGACAATGCCCACCCACCCCCATCCTAACTCTTCTCTCTGCCAACCCCACGCTGTGCATGTAGTGTGTATTACGCTGGCTCCAGCGCAGCTGCTAATCCTGCCCTAATAACATTGCAACCAGCAGGGAAGAACATTGCAGAGGTGCTTTTTGCTGACCACAGATTGGATTTTTCTCTCTTTCTTTCCTTATTTTTTTAACCTTGCAAGCATTTGCTCCAAGCACTTTGCAAAAACAGTTCCAGAATCGTCCCCTTTCCCAGTCAACAGCACTGTCATTTGGATGCTGCTTCTTTGTGTAGTGAATGGCACCAGAAAACACCATCCTTAACTGCTCCCCTTCGCAGTAAACAGCCCTTCCACTGGCTCCTGCAGCCTTTCCTGCACATTTTGTTTTTCTGCCTCTTTGCTGTATTTTCCCCAAGTTATCTCAAAGCCAGCGAACTCTGGCTGTCTCTGTAGTCTGGGCTGAGCCAGTCTGTGCTGGCACAGCTCTTCCTAGAGCAACACGGCCCTTTCTGGCACTGAAGAATTCTACACACGGGGTGGCTGCTTTGTTCAGAGTGGAACAGAGCACCTTTCCTTTATAAAGAACTGCTTTGGACTTCCATCTAAAATCCACAGATGAGAAAAAGCAGACAGAGATAAATCAGCACTTTCCACTCACTGCAGGTCAGTAAGGTTCAAGAACACGCTGGCAGGTGCATACATCAGGACGCAGGATGTCAACACAGGCAAGTGAGCCACGAGTACCACACTGAGAGTTCCTTGCTTGTTTAATCTTTCTAATAATCCTCCTCAGTAGGATCTTCCTCATCCCTCTTTGAAAGATAAAGAAACGGGCTGCTAGAGGTAGAATAACTTGTCTAGACACACAGTTAGGAAGCGGCAGATGAAGAAAACTGAACTTGTTCTACCTGGCACCAGATGCCCATTCTTCCCACTCTTGATGAGCATGCTGACTCATTCTGCAAGTTATGTAAGCTTGTGAATTACACCGAGATTCCCAGATAATGTGACTGCATGAAGGAGAATAAAGCTTGGTGCAGCTGCAGAAGCACCACAGGAGGCACTGCGCTGTTGGAAGGGCCTCCGCAGAGCGGTGGAAGGAAGGGACAGAGCTGCACCAGCAGGGGCCAGACCAGGCGGATGGATCATCTGTCTGTCTCTTCCTCTCCCAACCTGTTCTGTAAGAAAACAGTTTTAATGCTATATAGCTACCTATCTATTCAGCTACTGACCTAAATTTCAGCCACCTGCAGACGGGATGCTAAGGCTTAGGACAGTCATCTCTATGGGAGAAGTGGAAAGCCTGGCCTTCAGCCTATTTAAATACCATCCTTATTAGCAGGGAAGTGTCACGGCCAAATTTGCACATTGGAAAGTGACCCCAGCCTCTACATGAGGGAAGGACAATGCAGAGGCTGCTGTTAGGGCCTCAGCATGTTCCCTCCTGCTAACCACTCCGCAGCAAAGGTTGGTGACCCCTGGGCTCTGGCCTGGCCATCTGCTCAGCCTACATAACAGAAGCCAGTGTCAAAAGGGTGTCTGCCCTTGAAAACAGCTCCCAAGCACTGTGGGTGAAGGTCTGAGAGATATACCCCTCAGGTTCCTTTTCCTAACCATGAGATGATCCTGAATCGTGCTCTGTACTGTCTTCCAGAGCTTCCCAGTGGATGCAGTTGGCAGGCCCTATGTGATGATAACACACCTTGCATTGTCCTCCTTTGCTCGCCTCTCTTCTCACTCCTGGACTGAGTTCCCAGGTCTCTTGGAATCGCCTCCCAAGTAAATCATTCAGTCAGGTGCTAGCCTCAGGAGCTGCTTCTAGAGCCCATGTGATGACCACTTACTACTCAGTGCACGTACAAGCAATGGGCTTGGACACAGAAAACAGAAGTGACCGTGGACGGGGCGTTGTGAGTGTGAGGGAGAATCACCTTGAGCTTCAAGACTTTAAGATAAGAAATTTCTACAACTGAATAGCAAAAGTAGCCCCATTTAAGTTATACTAAAGACTTGACTAGACATTGGCTAAGGATGTGAATAAATATTTCTCTAAAGAAGACATAAAAATGGCCTACAGATAAATGAAAAAACTCTAAATATCACTAATTATCAGAGAAATACAAATCAAAGCCACAATGGGATATCATCTCACACTTATCAGGATGATATTTAATTTTTTTTTTTTTTTTTTTGTGGAACCGGAGATTGAACTCAGGCCCTTGCACTTGCCAGGCAAATGCTTATTCTACTGAGCCATCTCCCTGCCCCTCAGGATGATATTTAAAAAAACAAACAAGCGTTGATGAGGATGTGGAGGAAATTAGAATACTTGTGCACTGCTGGTAAAAATGTAAAATGATGCAGCTGGTATGGCTTCTCATATAGATCAAGTAATCTGACTTCTGATATTTATCCATGAGAACTGAAATTAGGGTCTTGTACTCTCATGCCCACTAGCTATCATAGTGAAGATATGGAATCAATTTAAGTGGCCATCAACAGATGAACACACACACACACACACATTGTATGCCACAAAGACTCTGAGACTGGCTTAAGCTGCAGGGTTGATACTGATGCCTTACACTGCACCAGAAAACACATCTGAGTGGCAAGAAACTAAATCCAATTTCAGATATGTGGGATAAAGTAGAATCAGGCTGACATCATCCGCAAAAGTGAAAGTGCCTCTTTGCCAGAAGTATCTTCCTAAACCTCTTACCACACTGCTTGAAAGTCTGTATTACTCATTCTTTGGCTTGCTTATTCCAGAATTCTATTTTTAAAGTGCCATGGAGATTATTGGTACTTTTGTTATGTGTGATAATAGCATGTGGTTAGATAGGAAAAAAAATTCTTAACTGCCAGAAATACATGCCAAGGTACTTAGTGGGTAAACTGAATCACTGTTAAGGATTGCTTTGTGATAATCCAGCAAAAATGAAAAGTAAAAGGTGTATGTAAGGTGCTAGAGGGAACAATATTGGCAAAATACTTAAAATTGTAAAAGCTGATGAATAAATATGTAGGTTTGTTATACAATTTCTTCTATTTTTGAGTTTGAAATTTTCCACAATAAAAAAAGTTACCTTGATATTTTCAGAATGCTCTTTGGAGGATCTTCTGTCCAGATGTCTTTAATGTTTGTGTAAAAATCCAAAAAAGAGTATGTCTTAAAATCTTCCTTGCATTTTATATACTTAGCATATCTGTAAGAAAAGGAGGCTGGTTCTTTTAAGAAACAGATTGATAGAAGCTGAATTGATAGAAGCCAAAACAGAAAAGAAATCAGTGTTCAAATGGAAAATGTCATGCAATGTTGATTTTCTACTGCTGTTGAGTATAAGAAAGCTTCAGATGTTTCCATCATGTCCTACAATGATGGTGCTAGAAGCCTGGAGACAGACATCCAAAGGGGATGGTGAAGATGAGCTCCTCCAAAGAAACAGAGGCAAGGCTTCCTTCTTCTTCCCTTTTTGGTCCAAGAAGGTTGAAAATATGTTGGTTGGTGTCACCCATACTCAAGGATGGGTCTTCTCTCTTCAGTAAGCTTATCATTCAATCTCGCCCAGAACTGTGTTAAACTAATTAGCTGGGCATTTTCTCGTTTAAGTGAATACTACAGTTAATGATCACAATCACACCTTAGTATAGAACAAGGCTCACAAGTTGAACTCTATAAATGATACAGTCTTTCAGGGACCAGACTCGGGAGGCATTTTAGAAAACTAGAGTGAACCCAGGCAAAAAGTTCAGCTGTACCTCTTGGAGAACTTTTCTCCAAGGCTGTACTACACCCACCTACCTGTAATATCTACAGTGTGCTTTGGTGGGAGTAGTGGTTTCTTCTAGTTGACTCCGAAATGGAGATATTGGCTGTCATGTAGAAACATAAAATTCTACAGCTCTCTTGAATAGATTTTAACCAACACTGAAGCATAAAATATACAAAGTTTCAATAGAATCTAACTAGCTGTAAGGCCTGCCTCCTGGTACGGATTCTGCAGTGAACATGTCTAGTGAGAAACAACTCACTCCTAAAAGAGAAGGAAAAACAAATACAAAATTGCCTGTTACACCGAATAGGATAAAAGAAGTAAGCTGTATATTTAGAAAAGAAAATTGTCTCTTCTCGGGGGCTTTCCTAAAAAGCTTCCAGGAGATGCAAATTTTGAAGTGGAGTTTGATGAGGATGAGATTTCAGGCAGCCACAGAGAACAGGGAGGGTGCAGGATAGCAACTGCAGAAGGAAAAATAGCACTGAGCAAAAGACACACTTTTTTTGTTCCAAATTTTAAAAATGAGCATGGCACATGGCCTACATGTGTGTGACATGGAGGTGGAGGCAGAAGGAGAGGTATAGATTCATTTAATTAAAATCTGAAGATGAGGACAGGCAACTAGTCATTATCTATTCACCACCGCTGTTATGTATCAAATGCTGTACCAGTTTTGGGAGACGGGTGAGCCAAGTCTGGTGTGGTCTTGGTCTTCAAAGAGCCCACATTCTAGCGATGACCAGGGGACAGAGTTTAGGTAAATAATAAGAAATGTAAAATTAAGATTGTAATTAGTGTTATGTAGAAGGGATCACAGGGCTATTACAGTTCAAAGAGGGATCTGATCTAATTGGTTAGTTAGGGGCTATGAAATGAGTTTTGAAGTCCAAATAGGAGTATAGTACAGAAGAGTGTTGGGGAACCTCTGGGATGTGTATATATATAGAGCCTCCTCTGTCCCATGTAAGCCGAGTTACTCCAGCATTGCCCCAGCAGCTGAGCATCAGATAACAGCACGTACAAATGCTTAGAAAGGAGCAGTGTCACCAAGTTATGATGTCATGATTCACTAGACACAGTTCATCTGAGCTTTCTCATTGATGGCCAGTGTGATAGATAGATATAGATATATAGATATAGATATATATTCCCCCCCTTGGACTTTGAGTAAGACTTTAACTTTGAGAAACTTAATGTCAATTTAGCAAAGAGGTTTTTTAATTAAGAGACTAAAATTCTTGCAATATTATGCTTTCCCCCTGGCATTTTTGAATTTTCAGCATCATGTTTAGTTGTTTGTGAAGAATTTATAAAAACAACATACATACACTGGACTTTCTGTGATTTTAGCAGAAACCCCCAGAAGTTAGGAAATATACTCGATGTCTTTCTCAGAGCAAAAAGCTGATGGTCACTGCTCTGTTGCTCTGGTGGTCTGCAAATTCAAGAGGAACCCCAGCTGGGAATCACTGCCATAGACTATTGATTTATGGAATGTTCAACTCATTAGTGTTAACTAAGATAGTGTTAGCTATTTTTGCTATAGGGATAGATTTGTATTGGGTGCTTCATTTTTCTTTTAATTTTGTGTTTTTGTAGACTTCAAGAATTGAGCACTAAGACACTACCTTAAGGAACAAAAGCAAAACTGAAGACACATTAAAAGATCATTCTAATTCACTTGAACAGGGCCATTCAGGATGACTGAATGCAATGACGCAGTGTCATGTGTTCTGTGTGTTGCATTGTGTGTTGTACACCAAGTGGCAGGGGGCACTTTGATACAAGCAAAAGGTTGCCAAACTTAGTGAAGCTGAAAGAAGAGTTTCTTGAAGGGAAATTGAGGAAATACCATTTTCAGGATCTTAGTCTTCACAATCTTCCTTCTAAAACATATTTGAGAGCTGCCAGTTTTCAAATTTAACTGGGCATAGCAAAACATAGTAAGTCCCTCATTGACAGAGATTTAATCAAAATGGCCACATTGTTTGGGTGTAATTCTCTTTTTCATGTTGTCCCAAACAAGGATGAAATCATGCAGCACATCTCTGAAACGTATGGTTGCATACATTCCATACTGCCAAAGATTGGAAGCTTGGCGTGGTGGTACTGTAATCCCAGTACTCAGGAGGCTGGTGAGTTCAAGCTCAGCTGGGCTACAAAGAGAGCTGAGGGCCAGCCTGAACTGCAGAGTGAAACTCTATCTCCAAAAGACAAAAATAAGAAAAGAAAAAATATGGAGTCCTGTGCATGGCAAGTGATATCAGTCAGCACCTCACCATTAACTTACACAAGGAAGCCTGTTACTCCATGTGCTAGGATGAAAGCACGAATATTAATAATATTTTGCATTATGCCTTTGGTGGCATCATGAGAGAAAAGCTGGTGAAACTGGTGTCTTTGCTAGAAGATCACAAGGGATGGATCTACAGTGCTGTGATGGCAGCTTTTTGTCACAAGACCTAAGACCTGAAGGAGTTATTTCAATGACTAGTGATGGGGCACTTTGAACAGTGGGGCCAACATCTGGTTGCATACAGTTCTTTGTTAAAGAAGCACAACATTCAGTCATTTGGTTTTATTGTATTATATATCAAGAAGTTCTTTGTGCCAGGAAGACGATATTCTCAAAGATGTCACAAAAATGGTAAATTATATCATGGCTCATGGCACAAGCTCCTTAATGTTAAATAAATTCAAGCAATTCTTAATGAGGCTCAGGCACAGTACAATAGCTCCATTATATACAGTAACTGTCTAGTGCCTGAGCAGAAGATGAGTCCTGGAGAGATTTGTAGATGGCTTGGGTGAAATTAAGCTGTTTATGAATGGAAAAAGACAAGAATATCCCCAGCTCACTGATATGGTCTCATAAACAATGTCATATTTCTTACAGTTTTATACAACACTTCAAAATGCTGAAAAAAATCACAATCTGTAGAGAAAATAGCAGAAAGGATGTTTTCTGGATATCAAAACATTTGGGAGAAACTTGCAGGTTGTTTTGAAAGAGACCTTGAAATTGGGAAATATTTTCCAAATCTAAAATTGCATTTAGAAAATTCTACAATATTTGCAGACAATCCCACAAGCCATCAGGAAACCCACAAGGAATTTTCTAGCATTGTAGCAGCTGCCAAAGGGAATTTTAGAAACCGATTTTTATAGGTGCATAACATGGAGACAACCCTGTTTTCTTTCTTCTCCAGATAAAGCCAAATTTGAAGAAGTTAGTCTTTCCTGCTTACATTGATTAGATTTTAGATATCTGGCCATGAAGCTGTTGGAATTTCAAGAGAGCTCTATCTGGAAAAATAAATTATCTAATCTTTTGTGCAACACTCGAGAAGACAGAATGAAGGGATAACAAAGGACAACACAACTGTCGATTCTAAAAATGAAATCCTTAATGTGTGGAATTCTCTGCCAAATAATTTTAAGTCAATAAAAGCACTTGGGATTGCATTTATTACTTTCTTCAGATCATCCATGCTTGAGCAGCTGTTTTTAGCTTTGAATTATATCGAATCTTTTATAAGAAAGAGACTAACAGATGATGTGAGTGCTGCATGTATTGCACTTGAACTAATGAAGTCTGAGAAAGGTGTAAGAAATTATCGGCATGCACATACCAGCAACAACCGTGCATTAACCGTGCAAAACTATGCCAAATGCAAGCCTTTACCTTTCACTGAAAAGCTATTTCCATCATTAAAAGCTGTGTTACTGGATTTTGTTTTAAGCCAAAAGTGAATTTTTTTTTTCTAAACGAAAACCTTAGAATTCATTGCAGTATTGCACTTTCCAATAAATAAGTGGATTTTAGGTTGCAGTTTGGGTATGCGGTCTCTAAAAGTTTTGCCATCTCTGGTTTGGGTATATTTTTAAAGCAGAATGAAAAGTAAATCCAAAGGCCTTATGGGAAGAAGGAACAGAAGAGAGGCTAGTGTGTCTGAAGTTCAGTGGTGAGGAGCACAGAGCCAGTGAAGAAGCAGGGAGCTGACCGCCCTGGGTGCTACAGACCTTGGAAAGGGCCAGAGGAGCATGCATATTTAAAAAATTAACACTGACTGTTATTAGGAAAGGAAATAGATACATGGCAAGAACACAGTGGTACCTCAGGTCGCAAACTTACTTCTTTCCATGCCTCTAGTCACAAACTCAATTGAACAAGAACCAAATCAAATTTCTCCATAAGGTCAGTATCTGAGCCACCCATTGAATTTGATTCGGTCATCATCCAGTTTGGTTTCTGACCAGATTTATGGAAATTGGTGAACTGATCCGCCACTGTAGATTGTGTTGGCCTGCTTTCTATCACTGTGACAAAATACCTGAGAATAACAAACTAAAGAGAAATTAATTCATGATGTAAGAAGTTTTAATCCATGGTCAGCTGATTCCACTGCTTTTATTCTGAAGCAATGCACAAACATCATGGCAGAAGGGTGCGGTGGAAGAAAGCTGCTTGAATTACGGCACCCACGAGGCAAAAGCATGTGGGGAGGGAAAGGGCGAGGGAGGGGAAAAGCCAAAGGCAGAAGCAGAGGGAACACATTCTAGGGTTGGGGTTGGGGTGGAAGAGAGAATGCTTTTCTAAGGCAAGTCCCCAGTAGCATACTTCCTCCAGGCAGGCCCTATCTCCTGAAGTACCTACTGGTTCCCAGTAGACCACCAGCTGAGGACCAAGCTGATAGGGCAATACTTTATCACAATGCCTGACATTGTATCAGCTAAGGGGGTTGACGCTATTGTATGTTAAACTGACAACTTGCAAGAAAATGTCACCTTATACTTTGTAAGAAACCTATTGTTCCTTTCAAATACAAAGATGTGCTTATGTAAGTGACTTTAGTAATAAGAACAGACATATTCTAACACTAGGATAAAAAGACTGAAAAAGAATGCAAAATGTAATATTCATAAGCTTTTGGATATGTCTACATGACAGATGTGATTCTAAGTGTACTGCATATTTTAAGCAGAAATCATTCTTTTTCTGGTTGGTTTGTATACAGCACACTAAATGGTTAGAATAAGCAGACCATTTTGTATGTGTTACTTTTTAATGATAAAAACAATTTACAGAAGCATGCACATCAAAATATTTTATATCACCTTCAATTCACCTTGTATATCTGTATTCAGGGAAAAACAAAGAAACAATAATGGCATTGAGAGGTTGTAACAAAATTTTATATTGGAAACAGATCAAGTAGGCAAAAATGGATAAAGAAATGAGAAATTCAAACCACATAACTTACTAAATTCAATCTAACATTGTTCTCTCTCTCTCTCTCTCTCTCTCTCTCTCTCTCTCTCTCTCTCTAAAGTTCACATGGAACTATTGTAAGAATTGAATATGTATAATGACAACACTGTGGTCACTTTGCAATAACTCACTGAAGGATTATGATCTATAAAGTTTTCTAACTGCAGGTTGAATTAAATTTGATTGTTGGGGGGAAAAAAGCCAAACCAAACCAAACAAGACCAAACACAAAATTAACCATGTATGAGGTTCCAAAGAGAGTGTCAGTAAATTTAAAAGACTAATACTATATGAAGTCCACTGACAATAATGCAGTTAAATTAGAAATTAAAAATAAAAATATATAAAGAAAACAAATCATCTTTGGAAAGTAGAGAATATATTTCTATATGATTTAAGAAAAATTTCTATATGATTTAAATTTCTATATGATTTAAATTTCTATATGATTTAAGAAAAATTTATAAAAATTTTGAAATATTCAAAACTACATGACAGCATAGCTTTATTAGTATATAGTACATATTGATAAAATTTTAGGGACAGTTAAATGAAATGCATAAATTATATGCATATATTATAACTATATAATACATATTATAAATATTATGTATTATAAATTGTAACACAAGCTAGCAAGCCATGACAAAGTATGGAGGAACCCTAAATGCATATTACTCAGTGAATGTAGGCAATCTGAAAGGTTAAATACTGTACTATTTCATCTATTTATATTTTAGAAAAGGTGAAACTATGGTGATGACAAAAAGATGAGTGGCTGCTTGAAGGTGGTGGAGGTTTGGCAGGGGAGACAGGCAAGTAGAATGTGCAAAGCACAGAGGATTTTCAGGGCAGTGAAAACACTGTGTCACTATAAAGATGGATATATGTCATTAAAGGGCGTGCACATATACAGAACTGAAAGCCAAGAGTGAACATATACAGAACTGAAACCCTAACATAAACTGTGGATTTGGGCTGATAATGATGTGTCATCAGTATAGGTTCATCACTCTGATGGAAGAGGATGCTGATAGTGAGTGAGGCTGGCAGGTGTGTGGGACACGCAGCATATAAAAATACCTCTGTACCTTCCTCTCAATTTTGCTGTGAATTTGAAACTGCTCTAAAAATGGGTGTTATGTTTTCATAGACAATCTTCGACCAAGAGTGATGAAAGGGAAAAGAGGTAATAAAAAATATTAGAAATAAAAACACAACCGTAAGTATAAAGGCAGCACAGATTAGAAAATTTATAGGATGAGACTAGAAACTCTATGGAAATAAGTTTAAAACAAAATAGTTGAGAAAATATAAGCTATTAACATGGACTCATGAAGAAATAGAAAACTTGAGCAAGATGACAACCATTATAGAAATTAAAGTGATAGTTATATCTCCCTTGGGGGAACAAAGATGTAAGACCCAAGACAGTGATGCAATACAATGTGCCAAGTCTTAAAGAAAAAGAATGTTCCTTTTCTTATACATGCTGTTATGAATAGCTGGGGTGGGTGGGAAATCCATTCAGCACATTCCATGCAATATACTTGAAACTAGACAAGAACAAAATAATGAAAATTATAGAGCCAATTTCCCCTTCAACATAAATGGAAAATTATAAGTAAAATGACCATAACCTTAGTTCATCAGTATTTTTAAAAAAAAAAAAACCCATACATCATGACCCAGAAGTAAAACTAACTTAGAACATAAGCGGCTCTACTCAGAACAACCCATTAAGTCTCTTTGTATTTATAGCAGACTAACAGAGAAAAAACATGTGGTAATAGATAAAAAGGTAAAGAGAACAAATGATCAATTATAGATTCATTCATGATTTCAAAGAATGTTTTGGTAAGGAAAATAAAGAATTTTCTTAACAAGACAAAGGGCTCTGTTAAAGCCTAAAACAAATACCATATTTAATGATGAAACTGAATATTTCTATTAGAGCTGGAAGCAAAATAAAAGATCCTCAATTTCTACTATTATACAATATTATGTTGGAACCCTTAGCTAAACCAAAAGGAAAGAGACAAAAAAAAAAAAAAAAAAAAAAAAAAAAAAAAAAAAAAAAAAAAAAAAAAAAAAAAAAAAAAAAAAAAAAAAAAAAAAAAAAAAAAAAAAAAAAAAAAAAAAAAAAAAAAAAAAAAAAAAAAAAAA
>PVKA01001878.1:0-135908 GCA_004027165.1 Ctenomys sociabilis | reverse complement strand
AATCTTCAAAAAATTAAATACTAATTAATTAAGAATTAAACATTTCAAAACAATTGAACTAAGAAAGTTTTCATGATAGTAAAGAAGTACTAAGAATAAAACATAAGATAAATACTGAAATGGCAAATAAATGACCAACACTTCTAACAGTTTGGGAATAGAATATTGCACAAAGTTCTAGTGTGTCGTGGACATCGATAATGTCCATGATGCTTATTGATGGCTAGGTGTAGACTATGCTTGTGGAGATATTTTGCTGCTCTATACAAAAGAATAACTGAAAGATTGCTTTTGTATACCTCTTATTCTCCTGTGTTTGCCCTATTTGGTGGGTTCTTTCCATTCTCATTCATGGAGTTGTGATCATTTTGCTCCCTCTCTAGAACATCTTTTAGTAGTCTATGTAGGCTTGGCTTTGTCATCATGAAAGTTTTAAGTTGTTCCTTGTCATGGAAGCATTTCATTTCTCCCTTATACTTGAGAGTTTTGCAGGGTAGTCTAGGTTAGAATTTGTTTTCTTGCAAGACTTGTAGTACTTTGCTCCATGCTCTTCTTGACTTGATGGTTTATGAAGAGAAATCTGCCATTATTCTGATGGGTTTTCCTTTACATGTGACCTGTTTCTTTTCTTTAGTGTCTTTTAGTGTACTGTTCCTTGAGTTGAATTTCTAGGATCTTGATTATTATATGTATGGATGTGTTTTTAATTGGGTTGATGTTATTTGGAGTTCTATATGCTTTGGTTACTGAATGTCAGATTGTTTTCCCATATTTGGCAAGTTCTCTGCTATTACTTCAATTCATATTTTTTTTTTTATGAACAGGATAGATTTATTGAGGAAAAGAAAGCTCCCATCCAAGAGAGGGACAGGAGGGGGGCCAAAGCGGGTAGTTCCCCAGGAAGTTGTCTCTTCTAGGGCCTTTTATAGAGTAAAACTATGTGGTGAGGAGGAGTCTAAGGTGGGGAAGACATGGGAACTCGCTTAGGTGGACAAGAGGTGGGACAAAACTATGGTTAACCAATAAGATTACAAGCAGAATTGCTCAGGTAAAATTGATTAAGTTCAGGAAGAAATAGGGAAGTGAGTCACGTAGCAAACAGGCATAAATATGGGACAGGGTCTTTTCCTATTGGGGGTTGGGCTAGTGACTCAATAGGGCTCTTTCAAGGTGACTGATACCTGTTCAGAATATCAATCCCTGAGCCCATCTCTAGGGAAGTATGTAGCTGTGTTTTCTCTTTTTGTCTTGGTCTTGAGGTGTGGGGTCTCTTCCAAGTTGCAAAATCACCTTGCCTTTCATCTTGTCTTCTTTAGGGCCTGGCCCTGTCTGACTGCCTAGAATATTTCTAACTCAGCTGCCTACAACAATATAACTCAGGTATTTCATGTTCATAGTTAGTACAGGTATGATGTCTCTTAACTAAAGCTAGACAGAGTTATAACAAACTGTCAGACTCCATAAATAAAGAGGTCTAAGAGCTAATAAGAGGTCTAAGACTATTGCCAGGTATCAAAAAAGTTTATAAATGTACCTGTTACCTCCAATGTTCATGATTTGATTATATGTGCTCTAATTTCTCAAAAATTCGTTCTCTCCTAGAAGATAACAAAACTCAGGTAAGCTTACTGGTAAAAATCTGTAACAAATATGCTAGATTAAGATTCCTTTAACTGGGATCCACCAGATTTTGTATATATGTTGTTCAGTGGACCTCAGTATTTGACACAAGCTACAAAAGTAAAAAGGGCTTACAGAAATAAATTTGTCTAAGTTGGTAAAAATTGCTCAGAAGGTGTCTCACAGTAAAAAGGATAAGAATAGAATTATAGATAGAAAATAAAAATGGTGATATTAGCAGCCTACAGGAATGAAGGTCAATCCAAAAACTGGAAAAAAGTTATGCTTTCCTGGATCCAGACAGAGAAAAGGGAAATTTTCAGGAGAAATGTACAAAACTGCTAGAGAAAGAAAAAAAAGTGTTTATGATGGAGTGAGGGGAAGTTTCAGATGGAAGTGGTTATGCATCTTCCCTCTCAGCCTGAGGGAACTCATGTTAACTGCCAATATAAGCAGAAAGCCTGAGAAACTTTCAATAGATGCTTATGAGGATTTGTCAGTACTTACACAGCCAGTGGCCCCACGTGCCAACTGGAGAGTACTTGGTGTTTACCCTATTTATGGCAATTCATGTGCCCCAGTAATAATAAAAAAATGCTAGTTTGTTTAAAACTATACAAAATGGTCATGCAAGATAAAAAGGATTAAACTTCACATTTAAGAGATATCTGCTATTACCTACAAAAGGTTCTAACTTGTCTTTTTCATAATTATCCTGTTGTAATATTTAACCCTTGCGTGTTTTTTTCCTTGGCTTTGTCTTCTCCAGATTCAAAGCTATAATGAAAATGCCTATCATCTATTGAGGGCCTTTAGATAGAACCTCTGAAGAATATATCTGATTGCCAGTTCACAACTATGACCCCTTTCAGAGTGAAGCCAGAGTGGTCATCGCCCCATATCTCTGATGGCATTCAGGTTACTTCTTCTGACGGAGGAATGTTGTAGGCAGCTGAGTTAGTTAGAAATATAGGCAGTCAGACAAGGTCAGGCTTTCTAAGGAGATAATACACGAGACAAGAGGTCTACAATCCTGGGAGTAAGGAGGCTCCTGAATTGAACCAGACCTTCATGAAACAAATGCTAAGAGTAGCACCTGGGATTGATATTCTGAATAGGTAGCGATCACCTAAAATGACCCAAATGAGTCACTAGCCCAACCCCAAGGGGAAGAGACCCTGTCCCTGCTTACTATGTGACTCACTTCCCAAACATTTGGTCCTGGGCCTAATCAA
Organism: Ctenomys sociabilis; assembly: GCA_004027165.1. Classification (NCBI taxonomy): domain Eukaryota; kingdom Metazoa; phylum Chordata; class Mammalia; order Rodentia; family Ctenomyidae; genus Ctenomys; species Ctenomys sociabilis. The sequence goes on along the minus strand of PVKA01001878.1, from coordinate 133,053 downwards.
CTTTACTTGCCATCCCATTGGTTGACCATAGTTTTGTCCCACCCCACATCCACCTAAGTGAGACCCCTTCTTTTCTATCCTAGCCCAGCATGGTTTTGCCCTATAAAAGAGATGGCTTCCTGGGCAACCCGCTTGGGTCCCCCTTCCGTCCCTCTACAACATAAGCTTTTCTTTCAAACAAAGTTTTATCCTAAAAAAGAAAAAGAAACAAAGAAAGAAAAGAAAAAAGCTTTGCCCGAGGTAAGCTAGTACAGGGAAAGTGGGCTGCAGGAACAGCTGGCCCAGGGCGTCTCCCAGCCAGGCTCCAGGCTGGGTCCAGCCCCTGCCAGGGGAGAGCTTGAGAAGAAGCCCATATCTGCAGGGGTTGCTCGCCTGTGACGCTGGCTCAGGGCTGAGGCGCGAGGTCTATGCGTGGGGCACAACGCGACTGGTGGGAAGCAGAGTTAAGACGCCTAGCCCAGGACTCTAGGAGGACGGACCAGCAGCGGCGGATGGCAAGCTTTGCAGTTCAGCTAGGACGAAAAAGGTGAGGGCTGAGTTTCCGGGGAAGTTTTAGGCTGCGCTCCCGCCCCGCCTCTTCCGGTCAGATCCTCCCAGCGGCTTCGGGCCTCACGTGTGTTCCGGCTGGACTGCGGGCTTGAGAGCTGTCGCTCCAGGCCGGGAGCTTGCAGGGTCTGGGTCGCGCGGTCCTCGGTGGCCTCTAGGACGCACCATGGTAGGCACCGTCCCGCCTCCTTGGGCGCTGGGTGGGTTCCGGGACTGAGCAGGGGCCGGAGGGTGGGAGCTTTCGGAACCGGCCGGCTGCGAGGGCCTGGCGGTGCGGGTCCCTAGCGGTGCGGGCCGGACGGTGCGGGTCCCTGGCGGTGCGGGCCGGACGGTGCGGGTCCCTGGCGGTGCGGGCCGGACGGTGCAGGTCCCTGGCGGTGCGTGTCCCTGGCGGTGCGGGCCGGACGGTGCGGGTCCCTGGCGGTGCGGGTCCCTGGCGGTGCGGGCCGGGAGGTGCGACTCGGACTCCGTTCCCCGCGAGGGTCATACATTGAGGGCTAGTCGGCCGTGCGCGCTCCTGCCGCCCGTGCCCTGCGGCTCGGCCCGACCCTGTACCCTCAGGGCGCCCCTTCCGCCGGGCTTGGCGCGCGGGGGAACTGGGCTGGAGCCCGGGGCGCCGGCCCGCACTCGGGACCCCCTGCGGTGGGTCGACCCGCGTCGCATGGAAGGACAAGCGCAGGGATTAGCAGTATCAGAAAAAGCAGGTCGTTCCTAAAATAAAAGGTGATACAGTCTTTGAAAACCTAGAATCTGTCAGGGGTAAGCTTCAGTGATCTGGAGTGTGAGTTAACTATCAAAAGCTTATCTGCTACCTGAGGGGCGCTTTTGAGGTTTTATTAGTACCGTTTGTGTGTTCAGTGCTCAGACCTTGGCCTATGAAGTAGAGCATCTTTTCTGCGATAAGTACTTCAGGAGGCCTGTGAGCTTATTTACAAGTGGCACCATTATATCTAATAAATTTCAGACTTTTAAATCCATTGTTAACCTTATGTGTGGTGGCACGGTCTTGTCAAATGGTTGCTTTAAACAGGAATTTAAACAAAGTGTAAGCAAAGAGTTGCTTCCAGTCTTCTTGCAATGTAGCCTATCCATCTGCTTATTTTTAGTGTAGGCCAACGTTGCAGAAAACTGTCCTGTAGGAGCAGTTAAAGAGAAACAAACTCATCTTGTCAGGCAAGATTTGAGCTCGAGTTTGATTGCTTCATAGATTAACATTTTGTTGAGAGGGTTTTATTTTCACTTCAGTTTCCCCCTGTTGAAGCATTTTTAAAAATTTTATGTGTTATGAAAATGTTTTGATGTATGGTCTTACTGTACGTATTTCTGTGTTTTCATAAATTATAAGGAATCATAAGTACTTTTTGAGTCAGGATGTAAGTTCAGTTTCTTTGTACTTTCTTTGAGCTAAGTCTTGAAAGTTTAATCTTGTAGAGTTGTGAGGACATTTTCACACTCAAAGCATGTCAAGCTTTTTTCTAGTGAAAGGTGTTTTTAGTCTTTAACGGTACTTTTGTGATATATGTGTATTGCTGAAACCACATGACTGTCATTTCGGTTAAATTTTTCTAAGGTTTATGAACTTTTTTTAATGTTTGAATCCTTTTTTCTTGTTACGGTCTGTAGGATCAAGGTCACCTTTTCAAAGAGTGCACCTCTGCTTTGATTTCTTGGCCTTGCATTAGTTACCGATGTATTCCTGTATAAAAAGTTAACCTAAAATTTGAGCGCCTTAAAACAGCAGCATTTGGCATTGCAGCTCTGTGAGTCCAGAGCCAAGTGATGCTCACCAGGCTCTGTCAAGGTTTCTCAGTCCAGCTGTCCCCTTAGCTCCAGTGTAGGCATGGGAAGGACCCATTTCCAAGTTCACTATATGGTTCTTGGTCAGATTTAGCTCTGGACTGCTGGACTAAGAGCCACAGTTCTGTATTGAGTGTTGGCTGGAAACTGTCTCAAATATTCATCACATAGGCTTATCCAGAAGGCAGCTTGCTACATGACGCCTGGTTTCCATCAGAGGAAACAGGTGAGAAAGAGAGGAAGAGAGGGAGGGAGGTGGAAATCCGTCTTGTAGTAGTTCTGCCCCACACTTAGAGGGAAGAAATATAGCAAGGGTGTGAGTATCTGGCATTAGGCTTCCTTGGGTGCCATCTTAATGGCAGTTTACCCCACATTACAAAAGGTTTTACTTCATTTCTCTTAGTAGATTGTGTTTAAAGAATTCTTAGCCCACTCCCCATTTGTCCTTTCACCCCCACACCTCCTGTGCAGAGATACAAAAGAATATATCTACTATGTTATTATGTAATTTTTTTGGGGGGGGCGGGGCAGAACCTGGGAACTGAACTCAGTCCCTTGTGTTTGTCAGAGAAGCGCTTATTGCACTGAGCCATCTCCCTGGCCCCTACTATGTTATGATGCTTTTATTTTATATGGTTTGTTGTCTGCCAGCTTCCAGTTTAACTGTGAGCTTCAGATTTAGACCTCACTTCTCCATTAGATTTGTCAAGTAGTGAGCAGAGTCTTTAGTGAATTTAATTTATTTTATTTTATTTTATTGAAGAACAAAGAGCAGTGAAACAGTTTCAAATCAAATTAGTAGGACAGATTCAATAATTAATACATTACATATTGTTTTTGTAGTTTTTTTTGTGCAAGGTACATACATGATATTCTATTTACAAACACTATTAGAGCAGATGCATTTAATCAATGAATTAAGAGAGTGTACCTGTATACCTATCTTTTCTTTTAAAGCTGAATTATAGTACAGTTTCAATATTTAATACTTTTTACCTTCTTATCTTTCTAGCGATTATCCATAGTACAAGAAGCAGACGGGATGTCCTGTCCAAACACTGATACTGCAAATCTTCTCATAGAATTACGCAAAAGTATTACATATTACTGCTTATACACTGAATGGTTCTTCCTTTGTATCCCCCTTTTTTTTTTTGTTTAGTCCTGTCAAAGATGGATATTCTATTGTCACTCAATTATTACAGGTGCTAAAATGTAACTTTTGTATTTGATGAGGTCAGCCAAGTCCCCTCAGGGTTTATCCTGTAACCCTGTGCCATACTTTGTAGCTCCTTTGTCAGTGTCAACCATGTGGATGAGTCACAGCCATTGCTTGACCAGTTTGCTCTCTGTGAAAGCCTTTGAGAAAGTTTTCTCCATGTGACTCTCCTTAGGCACACTATGCATCATCGATCCCATTCCTTTGTGGCTCCATAATCTCCTTAATCAGAAAATTTGGGACACAACTGAGTTCCATGATGTTACAGTACAGGTTCTCCTTTGTCCTGAATCTTGGCTGACCTTGCAGCCCTTCCATTTCTCCAATTTTTGATCTGCAAACTTAGGTTGTTAACCATCCAGAAGAGAAGCTGATTATTACCCTTCAACATTTGTAGTTCAGTTTACCCTATCAGACTAAATTCTTTTTAGTTGTTGTTATACCTTTCTATTTGTATTTCTTCTTTTGATTTCTTATACTAAGGAGAATATATGATATTTACACATTATGTCTGGTTTATTTCATGTATGAGTATTTTCAAGTGGCATCCACTTCAATATAAATGCTTCAAGCTTATTCTTTACAGCTGAGTAATACTCCATTGTATAAAAATACCAGATCTTTTTCAACCATTTCTCATGTGATGGGTATCTTGGTTATTTCCAAGATTTTGCTGTTACAAATTGTGCTGCTACAAACATGGGTATACATATATCACTATGATAGTGAATATTTTTGAAGGAATGCATGTATGAATGAGGAATGGTGGCCATTTTAATTCTACCCAGAGAAGTTTAAAAAGGATGTGATTTTTAAGCTGCATTGCATGAGTGGACAACAGAGGGAAAGGATTTCCCCAAAAATGGCAGTCTCAAAAAGTTAAGAGCTGGATGTGGTAACCTACACTTATAATCCCAGCACTCAAGAGGCTGAGCCAGGAGGATCACTGAGTTCAACACCAACCAAGGATAACTAGTGAGTTTGAGGTGAGCCTGAACTGCATAGCAAATGTCCATCTCAAAGAAAATTCGAACAAAAGTTAGGAATGACGTGCTGTGTTCTGAATTTCAGTAAGAATAGGTGGAGAATCTTTCATGAAAGGGTATGAAAAATAACGCTGGAGAAGCAAGTTGGGGGGAAATTGATTCTCTGAAAATTTAAAGCTAGCAGAACTCTTAGCAGAAGGGGAGACTCCATGATTTTGTGGAAAGGGTTAGTGGACATAACTGAGCACAAGGATTAAATTAATGTAAATGGCAGTAATTTTCAAGAGACAATTCTATGGATACTTGCCTTTTTTGAGGATTAGGTATATTAGAGACTGCCAGCTGTTCCCTAATATATATATATATATATATATTTTTTTTTTTTTTCTTCTATTTCTGTAGCAGTGGGTTTTCTTTTTCAGAGATTATTATTGGATCTATTCATTTCTTTATAAATACCATGACTTAGTTTTGGTCAGTGGGAGGTCAGCAAAAGAATCTGTAACTTCCCAGATACTATTCTTCTTGAAGGGAGGGAGTTTGCCTTAGGATACTTTCTTTTTTTCTCACAGGCTAGAGGGTAGGCCCAGTAGTGGGCCACATTGTACTATGTTGCAAGCTGTCTCCCAACAAGATAGCTCTGGATCCATAAGGACCTTGGGAAAGAGTCTCCAGCTTCTATTTTTTACTGAAGAGAACTAAACTTTATCTAGGTTCAGTTGTTATTACCTGAGATTTCCATTACAGAGAGCTGTAGCTGATTCTTAAATAAAATGGGTGTGATAAGGTAGATACTTGTGAAGAAATTTTAAAAAAGGAAGAAATTGAGATACCTAGTTTGGACTTGGTTCCCTGCTTTAAGGGTTAAGTGGTAGAATATTTTATCCCCATTTGGATTTGCTGATTTTTGAGACATGTTCTATTCTTTCTTTCCACCCTAAATTCCAAAGATAGTGAGCCCAGCTCTGATCTTGCTTATTGACTGCCCATTGTCTTTCGTGGGCTACTTCTGTAGTTAGATTCTCAACAGTAACTTATATCTTCCTTCCTAATCTTCACAGTAATGTAAATTTCCACTTGAAGAAATTTTCAGTTGAAGAGCTGCATTTGTTGACTATGTCTTATATTAGTATTTCTGGCTCACTATATTATTGATCTTAAAATATTTCTAAAATCAATTTTATAAGTAGTCATTTAATGTGTCTGATTATATATGTTGTATTTTAGCCTAAGGCACCAAAAGGAAAAAGCACAGGAAAAGAAAAAAAAATCATCCATCCATACAGTAGAAAAGCGGGTCAAATTACAAGAGAGGCCCACAAACAAGAAAAGAAGGAAAAGTGAGTATGTTTTTGCCACTTGCATTATGTATTGATGGAAAGCCCTTGTGCACATGTATCCTTCAAACAAGTACTTTTCTTTTTCTTTCTTTAGCAAGTATTAGATGAGTCTGTTCTCTAATAAGGAAAAACTGAATGACTCTACTTTGATAGATGACTCTACTTAAACCAGATGAGTAAATTTAAATGTGATAAGTATAGTGAATCAAAATTAGGATTATGGGATGGGGAGATTGAGAGGGTTCTACTAAACTTGTTTCAGGAGTCATCTCAGGAAGTTACAGAGAGCTAAGAGACATTAGGGAGACTGCTGTGCTGTCATGTCCTGGGCCTACGTGGTGCCTGTGCTCTGTAGAAGATAAGGGACAACAGGAGATGTTGGGTCTCCTGTTCAGAGGGTGAATTAGCATGTCAAAAATTAAGGAGCTGTGAGCACCTGTGTGCAGATCATTTATCGAATACCACAGAAACAGGAAGACAGCCAAGGAGTTCCTAAGGTCTCAGCAGGCAGAGGTTGGAAGGGAGAAAGATCCACAAGTGAGATTGCTCTGGTTCATGGTTTTTACCTGTGATGTTGGGCTTGGAAGGTATGTTTTCAGATATATTCAGGGTTTCATATGCTTGTTATAGAGTCAGCATTATAGAAACATGGAAGAAAAAACAAGCTAGAATAACAAGCTAGTGTCGTGTAACCTGCTCTAAAGAAGTTCTGTTATTGGTCTAGGGTTCTATTTCAACAGAAAGGAACTGATAGAACTTGTCCTGCTTGAGCAGTGTTCTAAACTAGCAGGGCTTCCCTTGTTTTCTCATCTATTTTTAAAGAAGCCACATCATAGCAGAAGTGATGATATGAGAACCAAACACAGTTTTAGTCTTGTGTAGTATATTTTATGGCTGTGAAACTATGGGTTTAGTCCTGTATTAGCAGTCAGTTTTTTGAGTAGCAGAATCCACGATCATGAATTATACTTTAAAGTATACTTTTTAAAATGTTTTTATTTTATTTTATTTTGTGGAACCAAGTATTGAACTTGGGCCCTTGTGCTTGCCAGGGAATAAATTATACTTTTAATAAAGCGTGGTCACAAATAGCATCTTAATATGCTGTTGACTGACTCCGTGCTGTGGACCAGTACTTCTAGTAAGACAGAAATGCTGCATTGCATATTTTCAAAAGACATTTGGTGACAGTACACCCAGACAGTTGGACCAGCTGCTCATAAGATAATGCAAAAGGTAGCAGTAGGACTTAATTTGAACTTCAGATACATGTGGCTTTTTAGAAATAAATAGCAGTTGACAGATGTTACTGATTCATAAAAAATTATACTATGCTTAGCTTAGAACCAAAGCAGTTTCTAGCTCAAATATCCCAGGAGCACTTACCTAGGTGCCTCAGGCTCACAATCACCCCAGGCTGTCCTCTGTGTATTGCCTAGGGTTGCATCCACTGAAGAACTTGAGACAGGTAGAGAGAGATAGGCTTTACTCTGTCAGCTGCTTGCGTACTTCCAGTCTAGCTGTTGGACTTTGTTGGAGCAGGGATGATGGATAGTGGAGTTTTGTTCAATGCTGTCTTCACAGGGCCTAGCCTGAACTCAGTGAAGATTAGGTGTCCAATGATCTCTTGAATTAACAAATTTTAGAATATCAACAGTAGGAGACATATTACATGCCCTGCTTTTGGGAATAACAAGTTGTTTTCTTTGTTGTAATTCTTTTCAAATTCATAAAAAAGACTCATATTTTGCATTTTGAAGGCTAAAAGATGACAGTAATGCAGTCTGGTTGGTAGCACTTTATTTTCGAGAGCATTCATTACTCTTGTGTGCATAAATTCTGCGTATTACAGAACCTATATTTATAATCTAGTCAAGGTTCCATTTGAATTTTCAAAGCTGGTTTGTTCTCTGAGCTTCTTTCACCATGGAAAAGCTAAAAAGGCATTGTAATTACATTTTGTTCCAGTGATTTGAAACAAAAGTATACTGTTTCATGTATTTATGCTTTTACGGTTAACTTTATAAGAGCAAAAGAATGATCTTTGGATTTAAGTTCTTTGGGGAGTTTTTTCCTTTGTTGTTTTTTGATAGATTTCTAAAACTTGCTTTGGAAATTTGCTAACATACATATAAATTTTTTTCAAGACTGAAGAATGAAAAGGCCTTACGTCTCAACCTTATTGGTAAGTGGGTTTGATTATTTAAAATTCTGATGTAGTAAATTATTACCTTCTACCAAATTTTGTTAGGTCTCCTAGTGAAATAATTCTATTTTTTCAGAGTAGTATTTTCTTTATCACACTTGATTAAAACAACAAAATGAAGCAAGAGACCAAATAATGTTAAGGATTCCTAGTGTTAAGGCTGAGGAGATTCAAAACTAGTGACTCAGTTCTTAGTGAAGCTAAAGCTGTTTGAAGCTGCCTCTCACATCCTTCAATAGGTAAGAATGCAGTAATTCTAAGCAGGGTATGTGTATACTGGCTAGGGCTGTTTTTTGACCTGTATTACTGAGAAACTTAACTGAAAATAACCCCCATGGTCAGCTTGGCTCACAGCTGCATGATCTTTGCTATTAATAACTTGTGTAGTATCTGCCAGTGATCTTAATGTATTTAATGTTGTGGCCCTGGAGAGATTATTTAAGAGTTCACACAGAGGTTTCCACTTCAAAAGATGGTAAATTTTGGTTGTGTTTTAAGCACATTAATGCTGAGAATTAAGTTTTTTTGGTTAGAGGGTGACTTACAGTGCTAAAATATTTTTGTCCTTGTTTAGGTGAAAAACTGCAGTGGTTTCAAAATCAGCTGGATCCTGAAAAATTGAGATATTCAAAGAAGGATGCTTGTAAATTAATTGAAAGGTAAACAGTGGACATATGTTGAGAAAGGACCAGAAAGGGTAACTTTTCATCCTGGTTCTTAGGAGATATTTAAAGCTACAAATACTCTGTATTTGTAGAAGAGCAAATTGCTTTTCTTGGGGGTTCATATTCTGGCTTGACCTGTGTAGTGGGTTTGTAATCTTTCTGCAACTTAGTGTGGTGGTTAACTCAATTTTTGGGATCAGGAAAGACTTCCTGTGGAAGTGTCATTTACTCTGTCATGCCTATGTAGGGTTGGTTAGCAGATCTAGGTGAGGTCATTTGAAGAGTTATTGGCATGAGAAAAGTGTGTGAAAGGGTCAGAGGTGAGAGTGAAGATGACACACTTAGTGACCTACCAGATGTTTACATGACTGAATAGCAAGTTCAGGAAGGACACTGTGGCTGGTGCAGTAACTGACAACTGGCTGGTGGAAGATCATAGGTGTTAGTGTAAGAGTTTGGATCCTACCCAGGGACATTAGGTGTGAGAGACTTTGATAGTAAGCACCTAAGCTGAGCATATTTAAATTTCAGGAAGGTCACAGTTTTGAGAATGAGGAAAATGCACTGAGAAAGAGCCAGGGCCCTGGCCAGGAGACTTGCAAGGCTCTGTTAGTGGCCCAGGCAGAAGGAGAGGAGCCATGTGAAGAGAAATACAGTCTCTTTACTGAACACTTAAATGTAGAGTGCAGGGGAGAGGGCAGTCACGGAGCATGCCTGTAAACCTCACTTGTCAGCTAGATAAATGGCTGTATTATTTCCAAGGTAGGAAGCACAAAAGGTGGAGCAGGTTGGTGAAGCTAACAGGGAGCATCAAAATAGAGAGGTGTGGTAGGTGGCTGAAGATTAAGGTCCTCAGATGAGCAGACAGCAGGCCATGTGACCACTGGGTTAAGATAGTGGTCAGGTTATCCAGGGAAGGTGGTAAGAGGTCTGAGGTCATGGGGAGCCCTAGAAATAGAAAAGTTATGGAACCAAGTTAAGTTTTAAGTGAATTGATAAGTTGTGACTCCAATCATTGCCATACATTTCAGGTATTTAAATCGGTTCAGCAGTGAGCTGGAACAGATTGAGTTATTTAACAGCATCAAGGACAGGCAGGGAAGGCAACACCATTCCCGGGAGACCATCATCAAGCAGACGATGGAGCGTGAGCGGCAGCAGTACCACGGCTACGGCTTTGGTGTGTTCTCGGTGGTGCTTTTTTCTGTCCTAAATACACAGTAGTACTGAATTTGTAATTCATGTCAAAGTTTAATTTCCCTCTATTGATTTAGCTTAATTCTTTTCCCTTCATTTCCTTTCCTAACTTGGATTCATATTCCTCCCCCCATGTTCCCCCAAAAACTGTTTTGAAGCAGTGATGCCATTTTCTCATGTTGTATATAATGGTTTTACTTCTCAGTAGATACCTAATTTGCTTTCTTACGGGGTCATTACTTAACTAATCTTTAACCATGTCTGTGTTTCTTTAGAGTAAACACTGTGTTCTTGTCATTTGTGTAATTCTTGTTCTACTTCATTACGCTTGCAGTCATTCTTGAAAAACTTTAGAAATCAAGATTATTTTCTTAGCATTGTAACATGTTAAATTCCTTAAAATAAGTGTAGTATGATTTGGCAGTATCATCTGAAGAACGCCACTTACTAGAAAAGGACACCAAGACGTAGCCACAAACTGGTAGCTACCCAACCTACATGACCTACAAATAGCAGTTGATTAATTTACTAACTGAGATTAAAAAGAAAGCACATTTTATTTGACTGTACTGTTAATTATTGCTGAACTTAATCCGGTACAGCTGAGATGAAGACAGCTTGTGCTAGACAGAGGATGAGAGAAGTGGTGCTTTTAACTGAAAACTACAGATTTGTTGTGTCTTTAAAAAAGATGACCCAGCCGCATAATGTCCTGTATCCTCGAGAATGTCCGGGTCCAGCCTTTTCCTCGTTCACATGTCATTCCTGTTCCTTCTGGGCATTTGTGTCATGGAGAAAATATATTAAAAGAAATATTTAGAAGCGAAACTCAATTTTTTCAAGTTTTATTAAAAGCAGTGTAAAAGTTTTGGGCCTAATGAAAATCTGTAGTTGTACTAAGAAACGCCAAAGTGGATGACAGTTGCTTTTCATTCTTAGGAAGTAAGTTTGTTAACTGTAAAAGCAACCGAGAGCTTTCTATATAACTGAGTGAAAGTTGTATAACAAAATCTAAGTCCTGCTTTTTTCAAAATGAGATTAAAATATAATATATGTACTCCTCAGATTGTTCAAAAGTTCAATGATACTGAACTTAAGAGCCTAACACAGTACATAACAGGAGAGTGTGACAGGAAAGCTTCAACCAGTTCTGTATCCTTGTTCACCCAAGTTTTACTTTTTAAGAATATAAATTTGAGTTTATTTCCTCATATTTTCTTACTTGGAATCCATTTAGTTAGACTTCATCTTCACCCCTCACCAAAAGTCCTTGGCCCTGACGACCTTCAACTTCTGAGCAAGCCGTCATCCCACTGGGCATGGACTCTCAGTAACCCCTTTACAGGACTTGGTGCAGACACCAACTCAGCTGTCCTTTGCAGCCCAGTTTGGTGTGGAGAGCCCGCCCCCCACCCCGTCCACCTGCCCTAAGTGATCACAGTTTTGGAAGCTGGACCCTTCTCTGCTCAGTTGCTTTCCTTTCTGCTGAGGCAGAGTGCCTCACACAGTTTCGAGGACGGGTTTGGTTTTTGCCCTCAGATTTCTATGATTTCAGTCCATAGTGTGCTGGCTCCAAGCGGGAAGGAGCTACCACTGGGGAAAGCTGCTCACTTCATGGCAGCCAGGAGGCAAAGAGGATCATAACATCTTCCTCTTGCTAAACTGAATGTTGACCTACATCCCTATCCTTGAGGGTGTTTTTTCTATTTATACCCACCCTTAAATTAATCTTACTCAATCCCATAGTTCTTTTTTTTTTTTTTTTTTTTTGCAGAACTGGGGATTGAACTCAAGCCCTTGTGTTTGCCAGGGAAGCGTTTATTCCACTGAGCCATCTCCCCAGCCTAATCCCATAGTTTTAAAAACAGCTGACAGTGTTCACATCAACTTGTCAGTCTGAACTTGTTCCCAGAGTTTCAGACTTGAATTATCAAACTTAAGTTTCTCAAACCCTCTGTCAGAAAGCAAAACTGCTTTTCTCCTAAAACTTACTCCTCTCACTAGTTTGAATTCCTTCCGTGGACTCAGCGCTTGCACTTTTGCTCAGATCTGAAGCCCTGGAGTCACTTTTATAGTCCGCATCCAGCCCATCAGTAAAATGCATTTAGAAAGTGACGGCTTTCACTTCTCTCATCCTCTGTCTAGCACAAGCTGTCTTCATCTCAGCTGTACCGGATTAAGTTCAGCAATAATTAACAGTACAGTCAAATAAAATGTGTTTGTGACAGGTCTAGTACTGTAGCTCACCCTAGCCTCTGCAGTGTTTCTTCCAGAATCAGGCAGTGTATCTGTTGAAAGATGTGTGAGCCCTGACTCACGAGAGTAGACATACATGGGAGCAAGTCACTAGTCCTGTTTGAGAAGAGTAAATATGAATAGCCCCTGTGGTATAACTATTTCAGGCTCATTTTATTAGGCTTCTTTTTAAAAATTCTTTTGTGTTTAATGTACAGCTTTTGAAATAGCCAGTCCCTCGTCATCTTATGTTAAGAAACTCTTGGAAAGATCAGCATGCGACTGTGCCAGCTCAAGTTGAATATGACACTCACGTTAAGCAGCGGGCGCAAGCTCATCACTTACGATTTTCCAGTCATGCTAAGGAGAGAAATGCCCATTGTAATATATACTTTTAAAAATATTAAGTTTTTGCATTCTTTAAATGTTTCAAGGTAAGGTGTTGTTTGAAAAACAACAACACTTTCACCAAGAGAGTATAGAACACCCTGACGTGTATTGTTTTATTTCACAAAGTTTTTACTAGAATTTATTTTTAATAGCTTTCTTAAGTCACCTTTTTAAACTTTGTGCCTGCCAGGCTTTTTATGCTAAGAATAGCAGGGCTTCGTAGTTTTGTTTTCCTTTGGATATTCATTGTGCTACTTATATCTGAATAAATGAAGAAACTATAAAGTGATAGAAAGTAGAAGAGGTTGCTAATGGCTGTAAAATATTTTCTTTCACAGAGATTCCAGACATTTTACATGCAAGTAGACTGAAAACTTTTCGGTAAGTATCCCTCTTTATGTTCCCTGGAAGCTGTATGTGAAAGTCGTAAGGCACAAGTTTCCTTTTTATGTAGACTAGATAGAGATGGAAGAAAAATCAGAGGTTTCTTTCAGCCATTTTTCTTATTAGGCAATGTAAGAATTTTCTACAGTTGTATTTATTTGGAACACTTGTATACTGATATAAAGATAAAGTGCACCCTTTGTTTTTCTCAAATTATTTAAAATAATTTAGTATTTAAAGGTATTGCTATTCTCAGTTCTTTTCCCATTTTTTGAGATAGTGACACCCCTGATTGTTCTGCAGCGCCCTCTTGTGGAGGTGATGGGTAACGGGTGTAAGGAGAGAGCCCTAAGTCCTAACCTAACTCCTTGGTCCAGTGGTCTCTGGTTATACCCTGTAACCAAGGAGACTACTGGAGTTAGAGTTTCAGTTTCTTAGATTTTGAGCATAGGTTCTTTATCTTTATTTTATTTTTTGTATTTAGGACAGGGTGTTACAGGTCTCACTACATGGATTGGATTTAATAGTGATCCTCCTGCTTACAGCCTCCCAAGTCCTGGGGTTACAGGCACATGCCACCACGCCCAGTCTCAGTTGCAGTCTCAGTGTGCCCCAGGGGCGAAGGCAGCACAGCAGTCCCAGGATCAAACTCCCAGCCCCTGGGCCTGCCTAAGAAGGCGCTTTAATCTAGCTGAACTATTTGACCAGCCCTGATTCTCTGTCTTTAAAGAGGGCTTTTTACTAATCATGTTAGTCTTAACAGGCCCATATTAAGGGACCTGAAGCTGTTTAATAAAATTAGACACAATCAAGTACAAAATGTATTCCTTATTTCTGAAACAAGGTATGTCCTGCCTCTTCCAGATAAAGGCAGAAGTGAGAGAAGAGGTGACCACAGTATAGTATTGATAGTATTGCTGGATACTTTGGTTCTCAAAAGTCTTCTTGTTGGTCTGAAAATACTTGTGAATCAGTTGTCACAGAACATGCTGAAATTTAAAAATTAGACATTTTCAGTTACAAAAATAGTGATGATTTGATTACTGAAACTACTGCCGTATATGGTTGTGTGTAAAAAGGAAGACCTTTTTTGATTGTTTCTGGTGGATTTTTGAGGGCGGGGCAGGGCTTTCTTTTGAGAGTTCATGTAGCAGGGAGATGTTCAAGTCAAAGAGAGCGGAGGAAAGGAGCAGAACTTTGTCGTCATTTCTGCCCGGTATTTTCCTGTTTACTTTTGAAATTTTGACTATGTGGGATTCCTTGTGCAGGCACTGCTGTGTAGTACAGATAGAGAGGCATGCAGTAGGTGTAGAAGAGGAGAGTCAGGCTTCTGGGGGCGCAGTTGTATTATTTCAAGTCTGTTGTAAATTTATAAAGTTGGTGCTTTCAGTTTTGCAAGTTGACTGTCTGTCTTCTGCTTTTTCAGTTTAACTCCTGCCAATACCATATTCTTTGTTTTGTCTAGAGAATGGGATTTGGATCTGAAGAAATTGCCAAACATTAAAATGAGAAAACTTTGTGCTAATGATGCAGTTGCTAAGAAGCACAAGAAGAAAGCTCAGAACTTTCAAAACTTAACAATAGCCAAAGATTTAGGGCAATTGGAGCTGAAAGGGGAATCAAGTGACTCTGATGAAGCAATGACTCCTGTGGCCTAATTATCCTTACTTGATTTGAAAATCAGTAATATGAGAGCTTTAAATCACACTCATCACCCATAAAAAATAATTGTCTAGTATTTCTGTTTAACTTATTCTCTCTCATAATATGAATTACATTTGCAGTTTCAAAAATAGTATTGTGATTTTTATTTAAATGTGGAAGTTGCTTTTCATTTATAATAAGTTGCTGAAATGGAATATGTATTTTGTTTTTTATTGCTATAACAATACTGGGGCCAGGGAGATGGCTCAGTGTAATAAGCGCTTCCCTGGCAAGCACAAGGGCCTGAGTTCAATCCCTGGTTCAACCAAAAAAAAAAAAAAAATACTAGCAGCGACTTGGTGACTTATAAGATATGCACTTAGCTCATGGTTTTTGAGGCTGAAAATCTAAGGCAGCCCCTACTGGCCCTGGCAGGACCCCTCTTGCTTCTGTGCTCCCTTGCCTGGTATCACAGTGGTGGGAGGCACCAGAGGGGGAGATCTCATGGAGAGGCTGGAAGCCAGAGAGCGGAAGGGACCAGTGATGGCATTTCTTCAGGGCTCAAGAGAATTTAATGATTTCAGGTTAGCTTCATTTGCTTACTACATTATTTTCTGCTTTCTCACTGTGAAAAGTGACAAGTTTTATTTTAGGCTCCCTAAAAGTTAGAGAGCCAGTGATTATAATTGTTACTCTTTCTTATAACAGATATATTAGTTAAATTAATGTATCATACAGTATTTCAAATGTCAAGATAAACATGAATATTCTAGAATTTTGTTCTTTAAAGAACTTACTAAATGCTAATGTGTGTTAGTCTGTCTTTCAAAGGGTACAAGTATATTTAAGTATTTTCAAGAAAAGGGAAAAAAGTATGCTGTATGAGATTAGGTATCAACTAAATTGTTAACAATTTCTATAAAGTGTTATAACTTTTATACTTTTCAAAATCAATAATAAAATGTATTTCTATAATTTTACTTACAGTTCATTATTTAATTTTCAATAGCTGATGATTAGCCTACGTGTAAAAATGTGACTTTATGATTAATTTGATATTTAGTTATTGGCAAGTTTCCTGTGTGTTCATGTGTAATTACAAAATATCTATGGAAGTTTAGTCATATAATACTACAGCAAAGACTGAGAATGAATTTTTAAAAATTAATTTTATTAATTTATTAAATTACGTATTTTGTTACCAGGTCTTGATATGCAGCTTGGACTTTCTCAGCCTCCCTTAGTGCTGGGATTCTAGGTGTACGACACCTTGCCTGGTTTAGGGTCCTATGCAGCATGTGGTCGTGGGGACAGAACTTGGGTCCTTGTGCTTGCGAGGCAGGCACTTAGACCACTGAGCTAACTCCCTGGCCTGGTGTTTACCACCTTTTGTTTGTGGTACCGGGATTGAATGCACGACCTTCCTCTTGCAGGCTGGTGCTCATGCTGCCAACTGTCTTCCCATTCTTGGTCTGTTATTTAAAAGTATAAATTTTTAGTGGAATGATGTGTCAAAATACATGACCCTTTGTGTGTTGTTTTCACTAAGGTTTCCAATGCAAGAAATGTAAGTTCAAGGTAAAGTACTAGAAAAACCAGATAAATATTTGCAAAATGAGTTAATGTAGGACCATAATAACCCCATCACTCTTGACAAGGGCAGAGTAGCTTAAGAGATAGCTTGTCTCTTTAGAGCGATGTTTTTAGGCCATGTGTGTAGAATACATCCTTCCTGTATGGCTCTGACTTCCTCTAGGCCCTTTTTAGGTTAGTAGCATATCTGTTCCACAGGCCATGGCCAGGAAACAAAGTAGAGAGAGAGTATATGTGTGTGTGTGTGTGTGTGTGTGTGTGTGTATGTGTGTGTGTGTGTGTGTGTGTAACCACCCTTTAAAAGTATAAGAGGCCTTAGTTGCAAAGGAGGCTGCAGGCTGGGTCTGTTTGCCTGTGGAGGTGGCCTGCTGATCCCTTGGGTAAGCCAATGAGTGCGCCTGATCCCATGTGCTCTCAGAAGCTACACGCGTTTGGGCTGGTTGGTACTTGGCTGGGAGATGTGAGATAGAAATACATTTCTAAATTCAGATCGGCAGCTGAGTGAGGTGGCATGTGTCTACATTCCCAGCCCTCAGGAGGCTGAGGCAGGAGGATCACTGAGCTCGAAACTAACGTGAGCTACAAAATGAGCTCAAGGCCAGCTGGAACAGCCTAGCGAAGCCATGTCTCAAAAAGACCAGATACATAAACAAATCAGATCAGCTAACTCTGATAGCTGTGTTCTCTGCTTCTAATGAGTTACTTTGTTATTTAACTGACAGTTTTCTCCTTTGGATTATGTTAACCTCAATTAGTTTTTTCTATTTTTTTTAATTGATAACATGTTTTGACAATTGTGTTTTGCGTTTCTCAAATAGTGTCAGATTTATTTCACTTAGCATTGTGATGTCAAGATCCATTGTCCTACAAGCTCGAATCTCCTTTATGACTAAATAATACTCCATTGGGTATATATACACCACATTTTCTTTGTCTATTTGTCTGTTTATGGGTATCAGGGCTGCTCTTGTACTTCAGGTATTGTCAATTATGTTGTTATAAACATGACAGTCTATCACTGTAGGAAGATGTCTTTAACTCTTGGAAAAGTACCCAGGAGTGTATAGCTGGTCAAATGGGATGTCTGGTTTTATTATTTTGAGGAGTCTACATTGATTTCCATAATGGTTGTACTAGTTTATATTCCCATCAGTACCATAGAATGGTTTCTTTTCTTCCATATCCTCACCAGCATTTGTTCCTTTTGAGTTCTTGATAGCCATTCTTTCTGGAGTAAGATGGAATTTCAGTTACTTTGATCATTTTCCTAATGGCTAACAGTGCAGAACGTTGTTTCATGTCCTTACTGGTCTGTATACTCTGAGAAGTGTGTTCATTTCTTGTGTCCATTCTTTAATCAGGTCTCTTGTTTTTGCTCATCTCTTTGATATCTTTGATAGGAATCTGTCTGAAGAGTTGCTGGCAACATCTTTTTCCCATTCAATATGTATGTCTTCACTATATTGACTTTTTTCCTATGTAGAAGCTTTTTAATTTAATATAATCCTGTTCATGGTTTTATTATTTCTTGTCCTATTGGAGTTCTATCCAGAAAGACACATAAGTATTCACTTACCATTGTGTTTTTTTAAGTGTTTACCTTATTTTATCTTCCAACATTTCGGTGTTTATGTTTTGTTCTCTGGGTCTTTGATCCATTTTGATTTTAATATAGGTTGAGAGATGTAGATCTAGCTTCTTCTTTCTACATGTGTGTAACCAGTTTTCTCAGTGTCATTTGTTAAAAGAGGGTGCCTTTTCCTATCTCTTTCCTGTCCCTATATGTTTCAGAAACAGGTGATTGGGTAAGCATCCTCTTTGCTCAACACCAGGTTCAAAAAATGTCTCCCTTAGTTCTGTGAAGTTCACATCGTCCACCTCTTTCCTGTCTTCAGATGCTTGTTTGTCCCAGGAAGTTTCAGAGTTCAGAAGAAGTAGCATTTGGTATTGGTTTTCAAAAACTAAAGCAAGCAACATTTAGTTAATCTGTTTCTTCCATGCCTCTTCTCAGGCAGGGAAATGCTGCAAAGGTCAGAAGATTGCAGTTGATGTATACTTCTTGGTCTCAAGTGGATTCTCAACACTGCTGAGTGATCTTGTTTCCCTTTTAAATTTCTAAAGTCTGAGATAATTACTAGTTTTTGAGAATGTGCACTTGAAATCCAGTCTCCTCAGGATTCCACTGTTGGCTTTTTATAAATCTTTGATAAAAATTATTTTTTCAATGCAGTGAGTATTGTATCTTTTCTTCTTTCAAAGGCAAATACTCCTACTTATGTCCTGAACCCCACCCCCTATTTTCTTGGAAGTCTTGGTTATTTTTGCCTAAGTTTTTTCATGCAATTTCTCTGGCCAGAATTCTTCCTGTAAATCCGCCCCAATTCTTCCCTTTTTGTCTTCTATGCCCACTTCTTTAATTTAACAAGCACATAGCACTGGTTCTGTGAAAGCCAAATCAATGTATGTCAGGCTATCTGTACTTTACACTCTTACCTTATGGGCCCAGTACTTTTTTTTTTTTTTTTCCTTCATAATGCAGGAGCTTTCTAACTGGCCTTCCTGCCACTGTTCATCTTCCCCTTGCCTATACTGATAATAATTTGGATATGGTGCATTTAGGCAGCTTTGTCATAGCTGACCTTCACCTTGGAAGGATGTACTGTGATCCTTCTGAAACGTGGATGGCATGTCATAGTCTTCCAAGTAATGCTCAACTATGAGACTTTTCATCTCAAGTTTTTTAGGGTACTGCTGCAGGTTAGGGTATTTACTGCTTGGAATTTGCATCTCTGCAACAGGGTGCCTTCTGCTTATGTTGCATTGTCATGCCATTTGGCTGCTTTATAAGCTGCTTATCTGATTGTGCCTCCCTATGGGGCCGAAGGTGGCACCTTTGTCCATCTTCACTGTCTATATGAGTGAACTCTCATGAGGCTCATTTTCTCACTGCCCAAATCTGTCGGCCTCGCTCTCACTTGTTTCGTATTCCAGACTTGGGCACTTCCTGTTTCTTGGCCTGAGTCCCTTTCTGAGGATTTCACCTGGCCAACAGAATTTTCTCCTTCAGGTCTGAGCCTAACAGTGCCTCAATAGCCACATGCAGCTAGAGGCTCACTTAGTCCCCCCTCCCCTTTTAAATATAATATAAAGAACAAAATGTTTTGTTACTTAATGTTTTATGTGGGACCCAAGACAATTGCTTTTTCCTCAGGAGGGCAGTGGCAGGGAAAAAGGCCACAGACTGGACATGGCTGGAACCATCCATGGTCTTCTCCTCCCTCTGCTGAAAACCGCCCCCCACTTTGTGTCCCTCAGTTTTGTGTCATTCCTTGCAATACAGTGGTTAGTGAGGAGGAATAATGCTGTGATTCAGATTCAGGGCCTAGGGGAGTCCGTGAGCACAGATACCCACCACTTGCAGAGTGTGAGCTACAGTGAGCAGTGTGGGAGAGAGGCCTCTAGGTACCCTGCTTGCCCTGATTTCAGCGTTAGGAGTTGGGGCTCTGGGAAGGGCATTTTCTTCACTATTACCAGACTTCCTACATGAGCAGTAGCTTCAGGTGTCTTAAGGTTTTAGTCACAAAATTACCCAGATCCATACATTTGTTACTCTGTTATGTTCTCTTCATCTTGAGTAGAAAAATTTTACTTTTAAAATTCTTCTTCATGGAAAATTCTGTAGATTCATTTTAAAACAACTTTTGAAAATCTGTAGTGTTTCCATTTGTTTATGAATACACCTACTCTTCCATAATTTTTCTGACTAGTCAGCACTTTTGCTATAAAGAGAAGCAGTGAACAAATTAGAAAATGCATAAACAACTGCAAGCACTGTCGGCCACCTCATCTGACAAAGGATACAAACAAGTTCACTGGAAGAAAGACACCTCTCTAATAAATGGTGCTGGAATAACTGGCTCTCCATGTGCTGAAGACTAAAACTAGACCTGTGTCTCCACCTGGCACTAAACTAGTTAGAATGGATCTGAGACCTAACCATTAAACCAGAAAAAGCTGAATCTGCTGGAAAGACATAGGTAGAACTGTTAAGACACAAGTTAAGCAAAGGCTTCATGAACAAAACTTGGTTGCACAGGAAATATTGCAAAGAATTGACAACTGGCACCTCATTAAAAAGCTTTTCCTTAGTAAGGGAAATCAAGTAAAGGGACAACCCACAGACAGGCCAAAAAACTGCCAGCTTGTTATGAAAGGACTGATAGCTAGAATATATAAAGAGCTTTAAAAAAAAAAAAAATTGAAAGACCCAATCTGAAAATGGGCATTTTAAATGAATAGGCACTTATAAAGAAGTAGAAATGGCAGAGAAGTACATGAAAAAATGTTCATTACTGGTCATTCATGAGATACAAATTAAAACTGCTGAGATTCCATCTCCAGAAAGAATGACTTCCCTCAAGAAATCAACCAATGACAAGTGCTTGAGGGGCTATGGGGAAAAGGGAGCCCTTCTCCACTGTCCGTTGGAGTGTAGACTGGGGCAACCATGCTGGAGGGTCCTGAAAAAAAGCAGAGGTTCCATTTGACTCAACTATTCCCCTCCTTGATGTCTTCCAAATGTATTAAAAACAGCATACCATAGTGACACATGCATACCCATATTTATAGCGTCACGGCTTGTAATAGCTGAGTGTTGGAAATATTCCAAGTGCTCATTAACTGGTACGGAAAATGTGTTTTTTCTTAATATGATGGCATACTACTCATCCACAAAGAAGGATAAGCTTGAGACATTTTTAGGTAAATGAATGCACTTTGAGACCATACTCAAGTAAAATAACTAAAATACCTGTGTAAATATCACATTGTTTCTTTGAGAAACCAGAAGTGTAAATAAGGACAAAAATATAAAATGGGAAGGGAAATGAAAATAGAAGGAAAATGCTTTTGTAAATAAGGAAAACATGTTGAAGGCAGAAACATGGGGAAAAATACGATACACACTTTTCATATCTTTTCAAGATATGAAAAATCACATACAGGTATGAACGGGATCATTATATCTAAAATTTACAGATAAATTAGGCTCCCCCCTAAAAAATGAAAAAAGGATTATAAATATTTTCAGACCCAGCTTAAAAACTCAGAATGTTGTAGTCAATAACTTTATATCTGCAAATATAAATCTGTAGAATTCCCAGTATGTTAGGCAAAAAGTGTTTAAAAAAGCATGGAAACTGCAGCCAAGATTAAGATCACTTGTTTAATATACAAAGTCTTCCACAGATAATTATTTTCTTTTCATTAGTTTGTCTTAGCACACGTTATTGACAAACAATTGTTAATGAAGAGAGTTAGGTAAAACTGAAAAAAGTACAAATGCCCAATCTCAAAACTTACACACAATTAAAATAGTTATTTTCTTTCTTGTTTCAATGCAATATCCAATTTCAAGCTGGACGTCTTCAGACATGGAGGAAACACTGCAGCCCAAAACAACAGTACTTCCTTTCAACTGTATTGATATGTAAAATAGCACCATTGGGCTGATTAAAATAAAGCAAGAGGGTTTTCAGCTTTCTTAATTAAGGTATGATTCTTACAGAACTACTATGTGACAACTACAATAATAATGATAATATGCCTAAAGAGCTGTACCCTGTTCCACAATATTAACTGGCAAGGCAAGGAAAGGTGAATGGTGTCTGCAGATCGAATGACCTGCCCTTTTACCTCCGTATAATTTTTGTAGTGATGTTCTTGGGCTGACAAGCTAATTTTCCAGCCAAAGAATAGATAGCGGACTTAATGCAAAACAAGAAATGTAACTGAGAGGCCATCCCTGGCTTATCCCACCCGGAGCAGCGGCTAGTACACCGGTATGAGAAGCTGCACTGCTGGATGCTAGGTTGGGGTCACTCAGAATTTTTCCTGTTTTTATTTTGTTTGTTTTCATATGTGAGCCTAATTGCCTTTCTACATTTTTAACGATTTGGAATTTCATTCCCTTGCAATGTGATCTTTAGCCTTCCACAATTAAAAGTGACAACTTTCAGTTAAAACTTTAGTGAAAAACTTTCTTAATATGATTATAAAAAGCCCAGAATTTTAAGTGTATTCTTCAATTTCAGTTGTTTGTTTCAATGCCATTTTATTTCTTACAGGAGCAGGTAAAAGTAACTGGGGAAAAAAAAAAAATCATTCTGTAAGACAGTTTTTCTGAGAGGTAAATCAATCCACCAGAAAGCACTGCTACACAGGCAAATATTTCTTGTTTGAAAGGACAAAGGTACCATTGCTGCTCAGAATGTAAAAAAAAAAGCATTTGGTTTTAAATGAATGTGGTTATTTCACATTGCCTGAATCATAAACATTCATTGCAGGAAAGCTTGTCAGTAAAGATTTTGCTGCAATAGAGTTTTTAAAAAATGAAACTCTGAGTCAGGTTTTGAAAACTCGGAAGAATAGCAGAATTGTTAACTTTTAATCCTACTAGGGAGCTACATTATCATTTCAGTAAACTCAACGCCTATAAAAGCAATTTGTTGAGAATTTTGGTAGTTTAAAAATACCATTATCTTTTATCACTAACATACCGACAATTCTCTTTGCTGTTTATTTTAGAAGTTTTCTTAGGTTTAAATGTAGGCTTTAATAAATGAAGACTCATTTTTTCACCAATCATCACCCACTGTGAAGTGAGCTATGTATTTGCGTATCTTGTTTTAAAATAGTGTTTTCCATGGTAATTAAGGTTAAATAATCCTTTGTTCTTGAGAGCAGACACAGTGAGGAATCAGTATTTCTTTGTTTGCTGGTGACTACTTTTTTCTTGGGAATATTTATAGCCAATATATTGCCATTACTAACCCATGGAAAAAATGAGTTATAAAAAGTTTAGCAAAATTAGGCAGGAAAGTTGAAGGAAGGTTAGTACCTTGGATTGTGGCACCATGGTTAAATCACCCCACACTTTTGTTACTCAAATGTGTATATGTTAAGTGGCTAATAGTGAAATTTAAGAAGTTAATACAAAGTTTAAGGTTGATTTGTTCTTTTTAAAAAACCTTATTTGTGTTGAGTTTTTGGTTCAGTTTAGTTACCTTCACTTTGTTATTCTATGACTTTACTTTGTGCCCGTACAACAATTTTTAATAAAGTTGAGTTTTAAACCTTGTGTTTTCTGACTGAACAACTTAACATTTTTCTCCCATATATATGTGAATTACACCCACCCACCCACACACACACACATACACACATCACTTGCACACATATTTGCACACACACACTTGACACTGTTTACCTTTGCTTTACGTCTAGGAATGGGAATATTTCCAATCAGTGTTAGCCACTACTAATCTCCACACTGTCTTTCTCATTAAAACACTGTCTTTCTTATTGTTCCTTTGACAATCTGTGAAGAACAAATACACTGAAAATTACAAAGTACACTAACATACCCAGACTGTGCCTTGTGATAACTCATGCTTTGGTTCTTGAGGGCATCCTTGTCTTTTCAGGATGATGAACATGACAACTAACAAAAGTCATTTTATAAAACGTAGGACATCTTTCAGCAGGCCACCATATGTACAGTTAATAATGTACTCACCTCAGTATCATTCACAGTTGAGAGTTTATATGAATATGGAAAGAATGCAATAACTGTCAAACCTAAAAAACTCAATTTATTACTTACAGAATCTTGAGTACTTTCGTTTCTTAACTGAGCAAGGTAAATACTGTCAGTTTTTTAGAGTAGGATCTACATTCTCACTTATAATTACTCAACTGCATATGGATTTTAACAATCTTTACAGTTTTTTATATTAACAAAATATTTAATTTTACCTCCCTATCATTAATGCTTCATAATAGCAAACAAGTTCATTTCACAACTAGCTGCAGGCAGATTACTTTCTATCTTTTGTCTTTCTCCTTTAGAAAAGTGATAACTTCATTGCTTTCTTCAAACCAGGATTTAATTTATTTTAGTGCTTTGTAAAATCATGCTCTTTAAATGAGACTGAAATAAAGTAATGAATTAAGCTGCTGCTTTGCAATCCTCAACTGTCAAGTGAAGCTCTGATGGCAAAGCTGTGCTATCTAATACAGTTGATTCAAGTTGAGGCTTGTTAATGAAGTATGTACTGGATTTTGAGGTCTTGGTTCAAAAATACACAATTGCAGTGATTGTTTACTTTGATGGGATGTTGAAATAACTTGCATTTATAGTGTTAAAATTAATACCTATTTTTATGTTTTCTGATAGGGCTACTTGGAAATTGTAAATTTACATTTATGGCCCAAATTTGTGGCCCACATCCTAGTTTTATTGGTAAACACTGTTAGAGGAACCAGATAAAATGTAAGAGCTGATAATTGATTTTGATTTCTGTGGGTACTTAACAGCTAATTAAATCCAAACATTCTCTGCAAATCTTTTGTTCATGATTTAAATGTAATTCCAGGTGTACTATATTCAGATGTGTGTTGCATCCATTTTTGAAACATGCATCTGTCAAAATAACCAGACACCACTATAGCCATAAAAATCTGTATATCAAAATACACATCCTCCAACTTTGCTTCTACTGTGACTTAAGGACAGTGCAGACAATTTCAGGCTTAAGACCAAATAATGAGATAGCCAACATTACAAGGCCTAAGAAGAAATACACATTCCAATTCAAGTCTCTATTCTTGAACTTTGCCCCTGCTACTGTAAAGATCATGTGTCCATTTAATGTTTCATCATTCTTTAAATACATTCCTTTTACCAGTAGTTCTTTATTGTCTTAAAAATCATTCCAGCAAACTTCACACTTGTGTACCACCCTTCAGGCTCCTTCAAGAGATCTGAGTCATTTGATTTTCTTTTTCCTCCTTTCCTTTTTGAGCAAAGTAAGGGCACATGAGTCAGTAGGAGGAAGGAGATAAAGGGAGCAAACAGTGCAGGATCACGCCTGTCATTTGTAGTGGCTGAAGGCTACAAAGATTTTCTTGGGTGGAGAAACTCCCAAGTAATTCCGTCAAACTGGTATAACTTCCGGAGGACCAACCTCTGCAGGTGGCAGTGAATTGGTGCCTGTTTGTGATACAGGCACGACCACCGCATCTTTGATGTCTGCGTTTACATTGCATGAGAAGTTCTTTTCCAGTTTATTGGCAGTATCTGGACAATTCTGCACAAAAATCACACGGTTGTAGGCCTTCAGCCTGCGCCACAGCTGGACATAGACTTTACACTGTACGTACATGAAGACGAGGCCTCCTGTAAAGCCAATGGCTACCACAACCAGTTTTGTCCAAAATGGCCATTCCAGGACACCTTTAAAATACAAAAGAATGTTATCAGCAAGTTGTCATTCATGGATTTGATAGGTTTTTTTTTTTTTTTTTTTTTTTTTTTTTTTTTAGTAGTTCCTTCTGAAAGAACATACCTGCCAGCTAAATTATATTAGTAAGAGATATATGACTAGCAGCTTCATAAGATTTATAATGAAGTCAGTCTAATTCCTTTCAAATATTATAAAGATATGTAAAAACAGAGGGGACTGAGGATATAGCACAGTGGCACAGGGCCAGCTTGGCAAGCATGAGGACCTGAGTTCCATCCTGGAAGAAAAGAACCAAGGAAATGTTCTCAGCTATCACTCCAGTAATCTCTCCTCCTATAAATTACCTGCTATAACTACCAAAGGTCGTGTTAAGACTTGGAATACTCTGTCACTTTCTCTTTTTATCTAGGATCTTTGAAAGAATAGTGAACACACTGATGGGAAGGATCAGAATTTAAAATCTTTAAGAAGGGTGCAGGAATGTATAGATACAGATGAGATCAGGAGATAGAGGGCTGTTAGGCAACATAGGGTCCCAGTCCTAGTAGACTGAGACAAGCCCTGGGAAATTGGAGTGCGAGGGGAGGCTTGGTCTAATGCCAGATGACTAGCAAAAGCATGACCATGTAACTTCATTTTTGTACTAAAGGCCGCATATAAATCTCAAGACAGCACCACCTTGCAGCTAGCAAGAGCTTTTCTGTGTTCTTCTAATAAACTGCACCCAATTTGTTCCCTACTGCTGTCTTCTTGGACTTCACTCTTCATTGTCTCCAGGACAAGAACACCAAGGAAGAGATCAGTGGCCTGTATGTCTGAGCTTCTGTGGTCAGATGGCCCAGTCCTTGTGCTACATGAAAGAAAAAGCTAGAAAGAGGCTATATCTTCCCAAACAGAATTCCTGACTACAGACATGCAAAAGACTTTAAGCATTCATTTCTCAAATCTTATATTTTACTGTTATGAACCATCACTTGACTAGGCATCTGTATTTTCTCTTGCTTTCTATTACCAGGGATAAAAGCTTGCTTTTAGCAAGAAGCAGTTTTAAAAAATTATTTTATGGGAGTTTCTGTAACTACAAAGTAAATGTAAAATATATGGTGATCAAAGTTCATTTTTGCAGTACCAAGGTGGTGTGTGAGAGATATTATTGCTTAATGTGGAAAGTGGTCTAGAGTATGGCTCAGTACAGCATACTAGGAAGGGCTATAGAGGTGGGCAGAAACCTCAGGATGAGAGAATCAATGATTCTCTGCTCAGAAAAAATATATATATATATATTTCTTTTTTTGTCTTTTGAAATCACTATGCAGTTCAGGCTGGCCTTAAGCCCACTTTGTAGCTCAGGCTGATCTCTAACTCACAACAATCCTCCTTTCTCAGCCTCCCGAGTGCTGGGATTACAGGCCTGCACCACCACTCCCGGCTCATATATTTTTTAATAGTGGTATTTGCTTTATGGTTCTTTGCATATATATGCAGTATGGTTGTATATTATTGAGAATCAAACCAGGGTGCTCCACCGCTAGGCAATGCCCTTAGGTCCTGTTTTTGTTTTCTTATTCTGAGAGAAGTTCTTGTTAGGTCACCCACACTGGACTTGACCTTGGAGTCCTCCTGCCTCAGCACCCAAAATGTTGGAATTGCATGCACTGTGGTGCTAACGTCCTACTTCACGTTTCTGAAAACAAAGTAGATGCCATGTTTCCATCATGACCAAGCACTGGGTATCTAAGTTGGACAAGGAGATGCAGGGTGCCACAGCCAGGTTAATCTCACAAACTGAAGCACTGAACATTTGTTGGCAAAAAAAAAAAAAAACAAAACCCAGAAATTTTAGTTTTAGAAGGTTGAGAGTCCACACACAGGCTGTATTAGGGCTTTGTAGTGTTTGTTAGGTCCTATGCTAATATTTCCATGGTTCTCTTCCAACATTTTTATTTTTTGGCGGAACTAGTGATTGAACTCAGGCTGTTGTGCTTGCAGGGGAAGCACTTATTCCACTGAACCATCTCCCTGGCCCTGATATCTTTGATTCTAATGATAGTTATTTTAACAATGACAGTCTATGGTCCACATTGGTTTCTTTGTTCAGATAAATTTGCACTTAGTGTGTATTCAGTGACAGCACCATTTTTATCTAGTGACAGTAGGGAACTCCAGTCCACTGTTCCAGTATCCTGCAAAAGATGCATCATTTAAGCACAGAAAAACAGATAATTACAGAAACTATAGCACAAATGTTTTATATTTATTCACCTATTTTCCAAGTCAAATATATATATATATATATATATATATATATATATATATATATATATATATATATATAGGGTTTTTTTTTTTTTTTTCCAGAACTAGGAATTGAACTCAGGCCCTTGTGCTTGCCAGGAAAGCACTTATTCCACTGAGCCATCTCCCCAGCCCCTTCCAAGTCAATTACAGAAAATAAAAAACTATGCCTTAAAACAATAGATTTTGGTCATGGGTATAAGTTTTTTAAATTTTTAATCTGGAGATGTTAGCTCAGGTGAGGTGCTTGCCTGGCATGTATGAGAGCCTGGGCTCAGTTCCCAGCATGGCAGAAAGACAGCAAAATTTCATCCTACTTTCATAGCCCCCATTCCTCCTCTAAAGATTTGGACCATTTCTAATCTATGCCTGAAGCAGATCCTAGGTGTCACTACACATATGTATTTATTTATGTTGGAAATAACTTATTGTATATATATTTAAAATGATTCAACTTTTTCATGATAAAACTCAGAATACATTCGTAAAAGTCAGGTGGATATAATAACAGTTGCTCAGTTCATAATTTTTCTAGTGTCTCAGCAATGAAAATTAACTAAAAATCCAGAGCTCAAAGGTCTTTACAGACCTATTTCAAGTCTTTACCTCCTTTTTCTATTGCCGCTAGTATTGAATGACCAAACTGAGCCCCATTCTCCAATAATCTTGAGCTCATAAATTTATTTTGAAATACTTTAAATCAAGGTCTTTGTGAGTGATTGTGCGATGAATTTTGAGGAACAATGAGGAACATGTGATGATTTTAGTATTTGCAGGTACATGGGGGCACACGTGCACAAAGGGCTGGGTTATGTGTACATTCTCATTGAGTGCACCAAACACAATAGGAAAAGCTGAATTCCTTTGCACGCAGTTTTCACCTCTGGTATGTTGAAAGCCCGTTTAGTTCTCCCTGACTCATTGTGGGTCTGGGTTCTGAGCATGGCTGATTGTGCTCCTGATCGGCATCTGGCATTGTGTGGAGGACCGCTGGTTGTCAGAGCTAGAGCTGGACGGGCTTCTAGTGACTCTTGCTAAGTGGACGCCAGGGTTACTGCTGAACATTGTCCTGTAGTGCACAGAACAACCCTCTTCTAACAAAGGTGTCAGGCTCCATTTGGCCTTGACTCTCCCAGGCCTGGGAGAGCTGCAACAGTGTTGCTCTCAGTGAAGGCCCAGCTCAACATCTGGGCTGCTCTCAGTAGACACAGGATGTCATGAAAGAGATGAAATAGAGCATGGGCTCTCCCAAACACCGGGGTATCGGAAGAAACCCGTACATTTATACTAGACACCTCATGGACTTGCCCCACTGAGACATAAGACATTAGGAAAATTTTGACCACCGATGTTTACAAGAACCTCCTACCCCATTCCCTTGCCTTCTTTGAAGCCCTTTAGAGAAGCCCGCCTTTCCTTGTTCCCTATAGATGGCCTTCCCCCCCACTGCCTGCACCAGGTGTTGTGGACCTCCCCATTTTCATATCACCGTTCCTTATGAAAGGATCAGTCTGAAATGTCAGCAGTGCTGAGGGTTGGAATCCCTACTGCAGAAGTGTTTCTTTATTAGAAAGCGAGCAGGGAGGATTCAGTGTACAAGTAAGACATTTGGAGTTCTCCAAACTTGGAAAGATTGTTTTGAGGATTCAAACGATGAGCAGTAATTTCCATGTGTTTGAAAATCTCTTAGCCATAGACAAGCTGGAGATGAAATTTGCTTTCTCTCCAATTTTCAAGGAACTTCACAGGAATCACATCCACTTTTTATTTGTAAATCAAATTAACATAAATGCCTAGAGATTTACTATTTCAGAACTTTGCTTATACATTTTTTTTCTGGATTTTTGTTTCCGTTTCTGCCCTCCATTAAAAAAAAAAAAAATCAGAAGTAATTTTCCTTTCCTTTCCTTTCCTTTCCTTTCCTTTCCTTTCCTTTCCTTTCCTTTCCTTTCCTTTCCTTTCCTTTCCTTTCCTTTCCTTTCCTTTCCTTTCCTTTCCTCTTTCCTTTCCCTTTCTTCCCCTGCCCCCCTCAACTGGGAATTAAACTTAGGACCTTGTGCTTGCCAGGCAGGCAGTTTTGCCTTGAGCTATATCCCTGGCCCCAGAAGTAATTTCTTGCTGGGCATAAATTTTTCCAGGGTTTCAGTTTCGTCTCATTGCTTTCCTGATGGCATGCATTCCATTTCTAATGTAAGTATCCCATCTTTGCCATGCTGTGACTTTGACAGGCTCAGAACCTGGCTAGTCTTTTCCTTGGTTTCTTGTTCAGGAGGTATTTTAGAGATAAATGAAAGCTTCACAATTGCACTTGTTAGAAGCTCTGCTCTGGCTGGACAATGTGAAAACAGTTCTATTCATGTCCTATCTTACTTTCCTGTGCTAGTGACTAAAATCCATCATACGGTAAAAACCTGAGTTAGGAGTAACCAGCTGCCAATTTTCTCTGTCCTCTCCTAAGAGACTTGATCTGTTCCTCCCACTTCTCTTCATAAGAAACAGTGACTTGATCTCTTCTGTCCAGGGTATCCCTCATCAGTGTGTCCTTGGGAAGCACAAGCTCCCCTGAGCCCCTGGACTGAGTTTAGAGTTAGGCATCATCTCATGGACAGAAGCCATTTGGATCCAGACTCATTTTCCAAGTGGTCATCTTGGCTGGTTGCTTCCTTTTCTGTGCACTAAGTGGGCAGGACTGCTTGTTTCTATGAAGGAGTTTATTATTGAGTGATTGTAATTTTTACCTCAGAAGACTCACTGTATGCATATCTTGAGAGATGATTCTAAAATAGGGCTCAAAGGATTCCTAAGATTGTTTTCACGTATGAGCTATCCTTGCCTCCTTCTACTGAGACTTGAGAATTGCCCTCACGTTCAATGTCAGTGCAGTGCTCAGTTTCCACACTATCTTCTCCAGAAAGGAGAGAAGGTATACAATAAGGAAGGATGGGACAGGGAAGGAAGAAACACAGTCTTGTTTCCTACCGACACTTGGGGTAACCCGAGGAATCCGTTGTCTGCATTAGTAGGTATCTGGAGCAGCAGACCATACTTGGAAATGCACTGAGCAAAAAGTTCTGTCTGCCAGACTGGGAGACCAGTTAGGAAAACAGCCTCAGCCAGTGCGGTCGTCCACTCCTGTCTCTGAAGTGCAAGGCCCATCTCTACCGCTGCTCTTGTTCTTGGAATCTTTCTTTATATTTAGTTTGATTTAAAAGATTTTTCTTCAAGAGAATTTAAAAAATAATAAAAATGATACAGAATTTAATAACAAAATGATAGGAAATTAAGAATGGTATTGGATTGTGTAGTAGGAATAAACTCTCAGTCCATCTCTCCTCCTGGAACAATATTTGGGAAATCCTGAACTGGAGCAAAAAACATTCTGCCTGCCATTGTTATCTGAAGGAGTATGGGTCCTGCTTGTCCTAATAAATTTTTTATTATTATTATTATTATTATTATTATTATTATTATTATTATTATTATTACTATTTTGCATTTCATAACATCATGCTAAGTCAAAGTGTTCTCAAGTAGTCTTTTTTTTTTTTTTCCCCGAAACCAGGGATTGACTTCAGGCCCTTGCACTTGCCAGCTTGCCAGGGAAGCGCTTATCCACTGAGCTATCTCCCCGGCTCAAGTAATCTTTTTTTTTTCTGTATTTTTAGGGAAGAGTCTACAGAGTCCACTAGATCAGACTCATAGTGATCTGCCTATTTATGGCCTCCCAAGAACTGGAATTATAGGTGTGCTACCATGCCCAGTCTCAGTCGCAATCTCAGCATGCCCTGGGTGCGGGGCCAGCATGGTAGGCCTGGGGATTGAACCTCCGACCCTTGCTCCTGCTTGCAGGCTCTTTAATCTGCTGAGCTATTTGGCCAGCCCTCCAAATAGTCTTAATATATAATCTTTAAATAAATTCTTCCAGGACTCCTTTCTGTAATTGCACTTGTGTGATGGGGTACAACATCTTCACATACCCCCTCCAAACGATCAGTGCCCTTTCCAGGGAAGGTTTAAGATGATGTCTACACTTGTTCAAAATGATATTGAAATTACAAATCAGAGGAATCAGAATCCCACCTCACGTTACAGAATGCTTGATGTGGTACCACTGCTGGGACCCCAATATGTACGGAAATGTTCATTTAAGGACAAGGAAAGCACTGTGGGCAAAAAACCCTAAGTGAGCACTGCAGCTTGTCTGGCTGCGTGGGATTATTCTAGAAAGCAAATGGAAGAAACTGGGGTGTTCAGGTGAAAGTAATTGCCCATAAAAGTTTTGAAGACAAATATAAAAATGAATGAAAGCTAATAT
Source organism: Ctenomys sociabilis (assembly GCA_004027165.1). Taxonomy (NCBI): domain Eukaryota; kingdom Metazoa; phylum Chordata; class Mammalia; order Rodentia; family Ctenomyidae; genus Ctenomys; species Ctenomys sociabilis. The sequence continues at coordinate 100,936 of PVKA01001878.1, read as the reverse complement.
GCATAAACTATTTTTAACACAACTCCCTACATTTTCCTCATCCCATTGTCTACTGAATGTGAACCAGGAGAAAAGACTAGTGCTTTTCAAGGCAATGTGCCCTTTGGGAACCAGACTGGAGCCTTACTTATAAGCAGCATGCTGCAACCAAGAGGCATTGCCCCCTTTACAGTCACTATTTTGCCATGCTAACTCCCAGAAACCCCATCCTTTTTGACTAAGAAATTCCCTAGTCCCAGAATAATTCAGCCTTGTATTCAGTTTTTTTGCCACCAAAGCTAGCAGGATTTCCTTTATTGTGGTCAGTGACCTCTCAGTGGTGACTTCTGCATACATTCATATTTATTCTTGGTTCATTAGACAGCAAATCCTCACTGGTACATCACTTAATGTGGGGATAAAATAGTATGTTCTGATAGGGTTTTCAGGGAATTAATTAACGTTGCCCATCACATGGATCATGCTATATGACTGTAACTTGCTATTGTGTTGCACTTGGAATGATTTAATGCTGTAGTCTTTGGCTGATTAGGCTGTAGATCACAAGCAAGGCTTTCACTGGTGCTCTAGCATTCACAGATTCCTAACTTCATAGGGCTTGAGGGTGTCCCTGCTGGACTCCAGGTGGTGAAACTGCCAAGCCCAGAAGGGGAGAGGTCCAGTCAGCGGCTGGCCCGGGCTCCAGCCCCTGGTCAGCACTGCGCATCCTCATCAGTGTCTCTGGACATCCCTTGTGCCACTGTCTTCTCCGGGAGAAAGCCTCAGAAATCCTCCCCCAAATAAACTAAAGTTTCCTTGAATGCTTAAGGAGCACATGTGTAAATTGTATTTGATAGGAAACATTGATGCCAGTCTTTCCAAATGCTGATGGCCTCTGCAGACTCATCTGGCCTCCAGTAATACTGCTTCTCAGGAAATGCATTCCCTTGCCAGTCAGTCAGGGCCCTCCTTCTCCACTAGGTGCATGCAGGCTGGGTATCTGGAACATCTCCCTTTTTTGTTTTACTCTTTAACTCAAAATGAGTGGACTTGGTGATCTCGGGTGGGTTTTGTTGCCTAGCTGGAGAGCAGGCAAATTATTTTCTGTCTCATCTTTAAACCAATGACTTCTAACATCTCTTCCAGCTTATAAACTGGATTTCTCAGCATTTTCTGCATGCTGTATGTAGCAGATTATGTGACTGGAGACTCCTAGAGTGTGTCTAAAGGTCTTTTAAAATCGTGATGAGCAGAGGAGAAGCTACAAGGGCACGGTAAATTTGAAAAAGTATCTCACTGTTAAGTTGGGATATTTTGGGCTAAGCTTATGCAGTTAAAAAATGTGTTAGGTTAATTATTACTCAACAAAAGCAAAACTCAGATCTGTCATTTCCTTGCCTTGTTTTAACTGTAAGTTTCACAGTAAGTAAACTTATATGATGCATGTGTGTTTATAGACACACAAATATACGCTGATGCAAGGTCAGGTCTGGAAAATGAATCTTACAAAAATAAAACCTTTTGAGAACTCAAAGCCCAGCCTTTTGTTTTCATAAATGAGGAAAATGAGCTGCAGAGAAAAAGAAATCAATTATTTCACTCCACATATAGTCAGAGGCCAAGAAGAACTAAAACGCTGGCCTTCTGATGAGTAAGCCAATCCAGTGCTTTTTTGGACATGGGTTGTCCTTAACTGCTAAAGTACGCCAGAGGTGGCAAAAATGTTTGAGCCTGTACCACCTAACACCAAGGGCTCTCCACCTGCCCTGGAGGCACCTGCCCTGGGGGAGCTCAAGTCACAAGTGAGCCAATTGTGAAAACAAAATCTACTTGTCATTGTACTCCCTTGTGTGTATGTATTTAAATAATTCTATTGATATCTACAACATTGATATCTGCATCTATATTTTCTTTAGTATAGATTCACCATCCCTAATCTGAAATCCAAACTAAAAAAATGCACTAAAGTCTGAGTGCTGATATGACAATGTAGTGGAAAATGTTGTACTCAAAACTCAGACTAAAGTTGCTTCCCAGCTATGTATGTGTGTGTGGGGGGGAGACATGTGGATTTGTACTTCGACCCGGACCTTTTCCCGAGACATCTCATTACGTACATGCAAATATTCAAAAATAAAAATGAGATACCTGAAATCCTTCTATTTGAAATATACAACCTATAGTAAAATTGTTGCCTTTCGTTAGTGTGTATTTTTGTGTTTCGAATTTGACACACAAATAAGGTATTGGACCAGTCTTCTAGAATCATATAGGGCAGGAGGAAAAATTGTGCAAATTCAAATTAGCAACAAGGTAATTTAGAGTGTTAAAAATTCAAATGCCATATACTTCATTCCATTTATTTTATCACCAGGAAAGACAAAGAGACTGGAGGGACTGAACTGTCTGAGCATCATGCATATTTAATCTTGCATATTTTAAAGCATACGAAGATTTTTTTTTCTTCCACCATTGCCATTATAGTTCAAAAGGTTTTACTGTTTTATATTCAAACTCAGTTCTGGTTGAAAAGGACAATTTGTTCCTCTTCAAATATTTCTGAAGCGTTTCAAGATAGATTTGAAATATGTAGCTTGTAAATTATGGTGTTTTCCCTGATAATCTTAAAAGTATATTACAGATCAACACGCACAGTCCCTCAATGCCAGGAGGGGTTAAAATAGTTACTCAGACAGATGCCCACGTCCTTGTCTGTGCCTATATTGGGGAGTAATATTTGAAATACAATTTGAGCATGAATACAGATGAACCCTTTAATAAAAGCCACTGTGGTTTCCAAATGCATTCTGGGAATTGTCCCATTGGCTGAGGTTCTCTGTGTCATGGGATGCTCACATGCACGATTGCAATTTTAGTGTGATAACGTTAGTAAGATTGAAGGTGGACACAACTGGAGAAAGTTTAAGAAGCTTTTGCAGTTTGAAATTTTAATAAAATGATAGTTTCTAAATGGAGTGTGGCAGCTCAGAAGGAGCTGAATGGGCCGACCCCAGGGGCAAATGAGAGGAGCAAAGAGGATTTGGTGATTGAGTGAAGTGGGGAGAGGAGATCCGGAACAGGGTCTGGCAGTGATCAGCTGGATGCTACTGAGGCCGTCCCAGAGAGTCAGGAGTGGGAGGCCGGTCAGCTACGAGTTGACACACTGAGGCTGGGGGCCTCGCCACATGGGCGTCGGAGAGGCGGGCAGCTGCCTGGGCTAGAGCTCACTGCGAGCTAAAGGCAGATGTGGGAGGCTGGTCACACAGGTAGGGCAGCTAGGCACACAGGAATCAGCAGGGAAGCCGAAAAATGGAAGGGCCGGGAAATTTGGGGGTTCTGGAAAGATTTATGTCACTGAAGTTGAGAAAGTTATCATCACTGTGGGATAAATGGTCGCACTTCACATGTCCTACAAGTTCCGCTAAGCATGTAGAAGGGGTTTTCTCGGGAGCATCCCATGAGGGTCTGCGTGTAGAGGAGGATGCTGTCTCTGCTGGTGTTTCTGACAGAGGCGACCTTCACCTTTTTCTTCTCTCCTGTAGCTCCAGCAGAGGGGCCCTGCAGCCTACTGCAGCCAGGCTAGGTCAGGAGAGCACTGGAAGAGGGAAGGGGCCACATCACCTCTGGGTAAATTCATTGTTCTCAAATGTTGAGTTCTACATGAGTCATCCCAAGATATGAAGTGGCCATTGGTCTGCCCTGGGTGACGTGAGGGGGAGCACCTGCCCCCGTGTGCACATGTGGTGCAGTGTGTGGGGCACATCGTGCTGCCTGGCTTGGGCCAGTACCTTTCCCTACACCTAGAAGAAACAGTGGAGGTAGAACTTACCAACCATCACCAGAACAAAAACAAACAGAAGTCAGAAATCAAAACCCTCAGAGAATGTACTTAATTGAGATGTAATATGACATTTTAAATTCAAGAATTTCAGGAACAGTGCATAACTTAGGGGCAACTAGTGTAGTTTGATATAAATGATACAGTGTACAAATGAGTTAATATTGAACAACAGAAATGAAAGTGGGGGGGGCGGGTCCTGCAGGTTAGCTCAGTTGTTTAAGAGCCTACTTAAGCATGGTCAGGAGCAGGATACTGGGGTTCCATCCCCAGATCCTCATGCCTTACCAGACCTGCCCTCAAGGCATTCTCCTGAGCCAGGCCAAAACAAAACAAAACAAAACAAAAAACAACCCAAAACAACAACAACAACAAAAAGCAAGCAAACAAACAAAAGAAAGCCAAACAAACCCCCCACCCAGCCAAGTTTAGACTGGGCAGTGGTTTTACTCTTTGAGAAAAGGACAAGACCTGCAACATTGTGACCAGCTCCTCTCTCTCCTTGCTTCCTTACACAACAGCAACAGTAACCACGTGCCTGTGTGGACCACACAATCCCTCAGCCCTTCTGCTTCTGGGATGCTTAGAGCAAGGCCCAGCCTCCTTTCTGCAGGGGAACCCGCACAAAAAGAGGCAGCAAAGCTTGCTCTTTCAAAATTCTTTTTTTTTTTTTCCCTCTTATTTTATCTCTTTTTTTTTCCTGTTTTTATTTTTCTTGTTTGGGAAGCAAATGGGTCCTATAAATGTTTTTGATGATATTACCAACTTACGATGTTACCATGTGAAAAAGTTTTTCTTTCAAATTCTCCAGTTTGGAGGGACTCGCTGTTTTAGCAGTTTTGAGTTAGGCTACTGGCGAAAGCCCATAGTGCCTGCTAGGGAGAGAACTGCGTACGTTCAGAAATGAGTATTGGCAACACTTGACAGCCTTTATGCTTCCTATTTTTGCTTCTGTTTTAAACATTCTATCTATTTTAAATGGAAGAATATATTTGACACAACTTTCCTTGCGGACTTTAACAGCACCTTTTATAATCAAACCAGGCATGGCTCAAATTTTAACCCTAGTGCTAATCCAGTGTATCAGATTTTATGAACTAAGAAGCTATACCATGGGCTCTGCTAGTGCAACATCTTCATGCATCTTCAAAAAGCAGCAAGCAGGCCAGTGAGATAGCTCAGCGGGTTAACACACCTGCTTACGCAAGCTTCGGTAGGCTCAGGGGAGCACAGTTCCATTCCTGGCACCACATGCTGCACCAACCCTGCCCTCAGGGTGGGCTGAGCCAGCCAAAAAAAGCAGCAGGTAAGGTGAATATAATAAAATTTAAAACCCTTCCGTTATCACAACTGCCCATCATATAAGGTAGAACTCGGTCCTTTCTCAGCCTGTGCCCCTGGAAAGCCCAAGGTGGTGGTGGAGCCATCTCTGTGGTTCTCTCTGTGATGCTGTAGATGGACTTCATACATCTCACCTCTTGGCATGGATCCCCATAACACTCAGGGTTAATCGAGAACACAAGTGGGAATGTCTCCACACAAGCCCTAGCTGTGGTGCGGGTGACACATGCATGAACTCAAACTGTGAAAGAAGCTTCCCTGTCTGCCCCCAATACAACCCACAAGAGGAAACAAGAAGGAAGCCATGTCCTCACCGTTGTCGTTGCCTTGCTTGATTTCCTCTGCTGTCCGATCTATCAAGACGTACAAAGACCAAACCACGCAGGTGATGGCGATGACGTGGAATGTGACAGAGCAGAATATTTTCCTCCTTTCGCTCGTAGTCATCTGTAGTTTTTCCCACTGCATTCAGAAAGGAGTCATACAAGATGGAATTGGTAACTAGAAAATTTTACTTCCCAAACATGGATTACGAATGGAAGGAAAGCACTGTGGTTTTGCAACTTTAGATGACACTGTAATATTTTACATACATCTTTATGGTTGAAAAGATCAGACTTACATTAAAACAAAAATAATTTCTTATTCTCTAGAAATATGCAATTTAGTCATTTCAGTTTTGCCAGTCTTTGTCTCACTGAGGGAGGTAGTTGTAATGTTTTACAATTTTTGCAAAATGTTTTCCTTCTCTGTTTCTGCCTATCATTTCTCTGTGTTCCTTGGTTATCAGTAGGAGTGGGTAACATCTTCCTTAGGTTATCACATAATAATGACATAGTGTTTCATTGTTGAATGCGCAAGTCTAGCAAGTGTTTCAGCTGATATCTGCAAGGGAGGCAACACTCTCTGTTTGCAACTGTTAAAAAATAAATTTTCAAATCGTGGCAATGGAAGAAAATCTGTCAAAGCCTCTTTCATAGTGGGCTTGATTTGGTGCTGCAGAGTGTTCTGCAAATGCCTGGGCCATCCCTGGTCCTCTGCTTCACTCCTCAGAGGCTGCTTTTGCAGTGCGTGAGAAAGAAAGCTGCAGGCTTGTGGGGTTTACTAAGGGCCTGTTTCCCACACTTCAAAACAGTAGTCCTCAAAACAGATTTTAATGGCTTTACAACCATAGTGCCACTTTATTTCCTTGTTCAGTATTGTGTCTTCCTTGTTTTTTGGCCATAGAAAAATAAAGACTTTATTTTTTAAAGTCTTTATAAGGACTTCATTAAAATCAAGTCAGTATAATTTTATTAGCAATCTGCAGACAGAGAACCATTTCTTGCTTCTTCCTTTGTTAACAAACTAACGCTTTCGTGGTTCACACATTGCCTAAGTACCAGTTGCTTTTCTGCCAACTTTCTCAGTGAGGTGAATACTGACTCCTCTCTGTCCATGCGATGTTGCTAGATATGCACCTAGGCATTCTGGAATTGCCTTTTTTTTTTTTCTTCATTGCTACCTGGAATTCATGCCAAACAAATCAAGTATCAGCAGTCATTTTGCAGCCTCAGAGAAGAAGACTTATGAATAGGAGGGACTCAGCCCAGTTGGCTGGCTGGCAACAGTAATCTTTGAACTTTCTGTTGAATGTAAGCAAAATCAAGTTTGTGTCACCAACCCCGCTTTCCCAGGAGGGTGCTACTTCCGGCCCAAGGAAACCCCTCCTGAGAAAACAACAATGATGCTTTTGAGCCTCCCTCCCAGCCTGTGGGTTAGTGTGTTACAATTTGATGTGTAGAACACAGTACATAAGTCCGTGTCTGATGATGCAGCTAGCTCTTTGAAAACTCAGAGTAAAACGTTAATTTGATATACATTGCCCTTTATTTTCTCTCACTGGAAAACCATCACATAACTTTCCTTACAAAGATCTATTTGAGCTAATTAAAAATTCATACTTTGTTCCTTTGCTGTTCATTTTTTTTTCTCATCAAATGATGTGAAACATCTTCTTCCAAGTATAATAATGGAGAAATCTTAATAATGTGGCCAGGGAATACCTGGATATTTCATTCAAGCCTTAATTTTGAATTAGTATTGAACTGAAAAGATTTTAACATTACTCCCGCATTTTTCAGAGGTTCAAATCCTATCTTTGAAAAGTTCATTTTTCCTATCTTGATTTGGCACTGGTTTATTGTAATGTTAATCTGAATAACCTGTAAAATTAGAGTATAGTTTGACAATAGCATTTAATAAACACACCTGGAATTATTTCAATAGTTAGTTTGACCCAAGAACAAGTGCAAGATGGTTCAGAAGAGCAGCTTTACACGTTCAGATTCGCAAGATGTGCCTGTGAATGAGAATTCCTTCCCTCGGGTCATACCGAGTAACTCTCAGGCTTACAACTGGATTTCGAATCCCTTCAGAAACTGGGGCTTTTTATTTAAGCTTGCGCTTAATGAAATGGCTGGGACCATCACTTGATGAGCTTCAAGCAGAAACAATATCAGTGGAGCTGGCAGAGATGGACAAAATAATTCGGAGAGATCCCTTTAGCTCCAGAGAGGAGAAGTTCTAAGTTATACCTTCAAACTAACGTCACTAGTGCTGCTGAGAGACCGGCTTGAGACAGGGGCTGACTCTGCCATCTTCCTTGATCCCGCCCACGCCCGCCCAGCCCCAGAGACCGGCCCAAGACAGTGCGGTCAACTCCACCATCCTGCATGTCAAAAGAAATTGTCAACAGAGTGAAAAGACAACCCACAAATTTTGAAAAAATCCTAACTAATAAGCAATCAGACAGAGGTTTGCTGTCTAGAATATATAAAAAACTAAGATATAACAGGGCCTTCAAATTTAAAGACCCAATTCAGAAACGGGCATCTGAGATAAATACATACTTCTCAGAGGACAAAATTAAAGAAGCGAATAAATATATGAAAAAATGCTCCACATCGCTAGTCATCCGTGAAATGCAAATAAAAACAACACTGAGATACCATCCCCTCCAGAAAGAATGGCTGTCATAAGCCAATCAACCAACAGCAGATGTTGGAGAGGTTGTGGGGAAAAGGGAACACTTCTCCACTGCTGGTGGGAATGTAGACTGGTTCAACCATTGTGGAGGTCAGTGTGGAGACTCCTCAAAAGAGTAGGACTAGAAATCCCATTCAAGCCGGCTATTCCCCTACTGGGAATTTTCCCAAAGGAACTGAAAACATCATATCATAGTGATATATGTGTACCTATGTTTATAGCAGCACAATGTGTGATAGCAAAATCTTGGAAACAACCAAGATGTCCATCACATGAGGAATGGTTGAAAAAGATGTGGTATTTCTATATCATGGAGTATTACTCAGCTCTTAAGAATGACAAGTTTGAAGCATTTACACTGAAGTGGATGCCACTGGAACATATACTCATAAGTGAAATAAACCAGACACACATGTGCAAATATCATATAGTCTCCCTAGTATAAGAAGCAAAAAGCAGAAATACAAATGGAAACGTACAACAACTAAAACCAATTGAGTTTGATAAGGCAAAGTGAATGGCATATGCTGCAGGATACTAATCAGCTTTTCTTCTGGATGGTTAACAACCTAAGTTCACAGATCAAAGTTGGAGAAATAGAAGAGCCACAAGGCCAGCCAACATTTTGGCCCTAACCCTTCAAGGTCAGTGAAGATTCAGGACATAGGAGAGCCTGTACTGCAACATCATGAAATTCAGTTGAGCTCCAAATTTTCTGAACAAGGAGATTATGGAGACACAGAGGAAAGAGACTGAAGTTCTGTAGTGTACCTGGGGAGAGTCACATGGAGAGAAAACTTTCTCTCAGGCTCTCACAGAAGGCAAACTGGTCAAGCATTGGCTGTGACTCATCCACATGGGTGACACAGACAAAGGATATACAGAATAAGGTATAGGACTACAAGATAAACCCTGAGGGGACTTCACTGACCTCATAAGAAACATAAAGTACATGTGTTGGTATATAAGTCTTGCTCTATCTAGGTCTTAACCATCCAGAAGAAAAGTATAAAAATGAAGTATATATCGTGGGGCCATAATATTAAGTTGAGCTGTAAATGGCTATGATTGACAACTTCTTTGGATAACTCACTATTGTTGTGGAATGCTGGACTGTGTTGCATTGTGTTGTTAAGTCCAAGCACCTAAGTTAGTTGAATGACAATGGAGTGCCCATCTATGACAGGTGTAGACAAAGGAAGGGGTATAGAAAGGAAGAATCATGATGTGTGTGTATGGACAGTAAAGTTGGGATAGATAATACTACTACATAATTCTATGAGAGGCAAGATTTGCATTAATGGGGTTGGACAGGATATTATGTCAGCTTCTAGTACTATGGACAACCACTAGGAAAATAACAAGGTAGAAAGTATTAATTATTGAATCTCTGATGTAATTCAGGTATAAAAAATAAGATACACGAACAGCTACACTCTTAATTTACTGATAAGAGACATACGGTATAATAATGTCTGTAAGTATAATATCATGTATGCACCTTCTATGATACCAAAACATTATGAAAACAGTTTGCAATGTATTAATTTATGAAATCCATCTTGTCAAGGTATCTTAAAACTGTCTCATTGATATTTGTACTTCAATAAAACAAACAAACAAAAAAGAGACAAAAAAAAAAAGAAAAACAAAACAAAACAAAACAAAAAACAACTGCTGCTTTAGGAGGCAAATGCAGCCTGAGGGGACCGTGAATTTACTACACTTTATCTTAGCCAAAAGGCCGAGAAGCGATAGGGACCGTGAATTTACAACGCCTTAAGGGAACCGCGGAGTTCCCAGAACAGCTGCAAGTAAACGTGGTGCCATCGCGCCCTCCACCGACAAGTCCTGTTAGTGCACCTAACGTTCAGTAGTTGGCTCCCCTTGCTTGTTTAGGCTCTATACAAGCATCTACGTTTTTCATACCTTCACAATGAAAAATAGAGACGGACAGGCTGAAAACCCCGTCTTAACAAAGCCCTCGTGGAAGGGCTGTAATGTAATATATGAGGCGCTGAAATTCAGTAGCAGTTTGCAAAAGCTGTGACTGGCAAGTGATAATCCGTGAAAATTCAAGTAACAGTTGGCTTCCCTGCCCAGGTGTATGAAGTTATGAAGCGCTGTGGGGGGTCTTTGCGGGGAGCACCCGGTGCCGCCAATGACGTCATCACGGTTGCAGCTTTCCTGGGGGCTGCCAGGAGGCGATTTTAGGGTTCTCAATGTCTGTTCCCCCAATGGGCAGCAGCATTATGGTGCAGTTACTAGAGGTGTAAACTCTTGGTCTCTGACAATACTGTGTTGGTTTTTTCCTACAGGGAACACAGAAAATGCAAACTGTCGCTTCTTCCTTGGTGAAAGCCAGCCTCTGCCAGTGCAACCACCTGAGCTGTGCCTTGCCGCTAGCAGCGGGCAGAAGCTCAGCTTCTCTTCAGATCTGCACCAAATGTTCAGTCTTGAAGTCTTTCACTTTTAAGGGACACATCTCTCTCTGACTGGTCACAGGAAGTTGGTGGCAATAACCACAAAGTGGTTATTGCCTTCTCCCTTCCTCAGTCCTCAAAGTAGGGAGTGGATTACAGCCCAGGGCCCAGCTTCTTGTAACTCTGGATCCTGCCAGCCTTCATGTCTACCCACCAGAAATCTTCAAGTTTTCCATCTACTTTGAAAATGGGGTGTCAGTCAATGTTGGAGAAACCAGTTTCACAAAATCTTAACTTTCTCTCTGTGAAAGGCCTGAAACTCATATTAGGTTCTATAGTCCCTGGGTTTGGGGCACTTGTTTTTTGTTCTTGGCATTTTGTTCTTTGCTAAAGCCCCTAAATCGGTACTGGTGAAAGTTTTAGTGACTGAGTGCCAGACTACACCCCACAAGCCCACTTGGTTGCAAGCACTGCACTTAAACCTATACACTAGGTTAAAGAAAGCTCTACATTAATATCTTTTGTGTTAAAAGAAAAACACAGTAGTATTTGTGCTATACATTTTCCACAGCTACTCTATAAAGAATAGAAAGAATTGAATAGAACTTTCATATTTACTTAGAAATATACTACAAGATTTTTCTGAACAGATTTCTGAATTACGGAATAAATTGATGCAAATATTGTTTCTGTGAAATTTTCTATTTGCTCTCACTAAACCTAACTTTGCTTTGCAGCATCCGGTTTTCTGATTTAAATTACTTGCTCATGTGTTTTGTCTTAAAATATGAATTTGAAAACATTTCTTAAATACTTTAAAGGTATTTGTGGAAGGAAGCAGTTTATTTGCACAACACTGAAATCCACAAGAGAGGCAAAGGCACTTCTTTTCTTCTTGACCCTGGCTGGCTAGGTTCGCTAGCTTTCCTACAACATCCGGGAATTTGCAAATAACAGAGCCAAGAGCTGGCACTTGGTGACGCCTGGCCCAGCAGGAGCTAGTACCTTGGGCTTTTCAAGGCTTTATTTTTTAACAATTTAAATTTTTTTCTGACTCAGCTTTTCATGTTATGCTGAAGTTTTGCCACATTTGAGCAAAAAGAACCTTTAACAGCAGCCTAAAATGCATTACCTTATCCTAACATGTTCCTCAGATGCACTACAGGATAGTCACTAAACTCTTCAAAAGTTCTGGAAATTGCTGCATTGGAAAAGTTGTCAGTGGCTGCATTCCTAGGCAGCAATAGTTCGCAAATAGTATTTTTTCAGTATCAGCTCAGCAACTTGCTCAAAATTCTACTATTTCTGTTCCTAGGTATGGACACTGAAACCCTGAGAAAAACCAGTGCCGTTTCAGATGGAGAAAGACCCACTTGACAAGCTCTGCTGGACTTGCCAGCGCTGCAGAAATAGGGTGCGTGACAGAGCCAGACAATCTGATTCCAGATTCAGAGGCTAGCTGTTGACCTGATCTGCACCCTCAGACATCGATGTCCCCCAGTGCCATTTTGCACTCTCCTGCTTATGACCCAAACCAGAACCAGCCCATATAAGGAGAAAATGAAGGTGGAGCCCATTTCCAAGAAATGCCCTTCACTTTTATGAATAATCCTTTTTGCTTTAAGACCTCATCTTCCACAGAGCAAACACTTGACAGAACCCGCAGCCTTTGTTCTATCCTAGAAGCCGACTGTGTGGTGCCTCCTGCTTTTCCTAGTACTTGGCCAATTAGAAAGTTTTGATGCTGCTGTACCGGTACTAGGTTTAGCCTAGAGGTGGCAATTCTGCAGGGGAAAAAGGACCCAGCCTGGGGGCAAATTAAGTGACATTTTGGGCCCCACATCAAATTTTGAATGGGTAATCCTGGCAGAAGGGCCCCTGTCATCTGCATTTAACAAAGCCCTGAGATTATTTTTCTGCTTGTCATCTGCCTTAAAAAATTCACAATGTCAATGAATTTGCCAAAATAAAACTATTTGGAGTTAATTCACTAAAACAGACTCCATTTTAAATTTACTCTTCACATTCATCGTTGGGTAACAAGAATGCTTATTAAAATCAAATTGTATTAGATACAATTTTAAATACTTCGGGGGACAACAAGACTGCAGATGCTGGATGTTTGTGAGAAGTAACTCTGGAGGTGTTAACGAATCACCAGATTCACAGACAGGCCCACAATACTTAGTTTTCCTCCCACAAATCCCCACAAATCGCTTCAGGATGGTAGCAAAACAAGTGACCTTGGGCAGCTCTTTAGTGAAATGGCTACAAACTTGATGATTAGAAAACACAGAAGAAACCTTGAGAAGCAGACACCAGGCTGGGCTGCTGGAGTAGTTCACTGATTCTCTGATGGACTCACTACTAAACATGAAGTGAGCATGAAGCAAACTGGTCTCTGGCAGAACTACAGATACCTGTAGTATCTGTAGAAACAGTTTCTGTTTCTTACTAAAGATCAGAACCTCAGGTGTTCTGCCTATAAGGGAACTGCGGGAGCGTTCTGTAAGTTCCTAGGATAACCCATCCCCAATTCTCTTCCACTTGGGTTCACCAGTGAGGAGAACTTCGCCTCTTTTGTACACGGCCTAGTGAGAAGGGACATTACACTTTCAATCTCTATCCTTCCAGTTCCTCATCTGTGAACGGGATAAAAACAGCACAGTGTCTGAGGGTGAAGCCTACATGATTCAGGGCGGCCCATTGGCAAGGCTTCCATTGTCTTTACCTTTCAGCTTACTGCATCATGTTGGTGACAACGCTGAGGGATGGAAATAGGATTTGTCCATTCAGAATTAAGCCAGCCAGTCCTCCCTCCCTCCTCCCCACTCTATTTTTAAATGAGAAATAGATTTTCCACGAATATGGAATCTCATAGCAGGATAGTATGTTCTGTTTTTAACACTGGGAATAAAGATAAGACACTCAAGTGGGCAAATTACTTTGCAAATACCAGGTAGAATCCAGAAGATTGTGCAGGGATGGCTTTTCTTACTGTTAGTCAAGAAAAATATATCATGAGTTATAATAAGTACTATAGGAATTTCTTATGCTTTTTGCATAATTAAAAATGCTGAGATTCATGTATCCCAAAGAAATGCTGCTCTGGTCACAGACTTCACAGAAAATGAACACTGAGCAGACCAAAAGCATTAAAGTGAATGTGTGTTCTGTTGAGTCTTTCATGAGATGTAGATGGTAACGGCAGACTCACTGGTCCTAAGATGGATCCAGGGATGTTATCCTGACTATCTCAGCTCTTGCAAAATCCATGAATGGATCTGAGAAAGTGTATGTGAAAGGAATGGAATTAATTTGGATCTCTATTCATGAATATGCTTAATGTTTGCCTTTCAAAAAAAAGTTGGAAGCTGACAGAAAAGGTCAAATTGTAGTATTTACAATAGTGTTTAACAGAAGAGTGCAGCTGTGGTGGCAGCACAGATCTATCCCAAAACTCAGCCTTGCTGAAATGTCTTTTCCAAGGTAAAGGCAAAAACGCACTTAGTTAAGTCAACCGTAGAAAACATGTCCTGATGTGCTTGTCACACTGACTGACAGTGTGCGGAGTATGTCCCTAAGGGTTGTGACCCAGTAGCCATGTGTTAGAGACACAATGAACAGTGCTGATGCAAGGAGGACTGTCAACAGCCCGATGAGAAATGTCCCAAAGGCAAAGATCAGGGCAGTGGACGGCACCATTGGGAAGAGAGTGAGGGAGCAGAGGGTGGTGGCAAGGGCAGAGGGGGAGGCTGAGCTGGAAGAATACACACACAATCAGCATGGCCAGGCAAGAAGCCACATGGCCCGAAAGGCCTGGAGCGAATGACCAGGAAGTCAGACTCTGGGGTTAGGCAGACGTGAAAAGAGAGAACCTTGAGTGCTTGGGGCAAGTAGACACCCTTGCAATGCTTCTGTTTCCTTACTGGCAAAATCAAACAGCAATAACGTGTCTTCTCGAAGGTTGTTAGAATTAGAAAAGACAGGATGCGTAGTTTGGGTACAGTGAGCTAGTAGGTAACGCAAGGATCCCTAGTTAGTTTATGAAAGAGTTTTTTATAGTTCACTGATATGAGGTTCAGAGTGGGCTTTAAAAATTATTATTCTTTGAATTGCTTTAAACTTAGTAAACTCACTTTGCCTAAGTCCCAATTGCTATCTTGTGTTTATACCCGGCCGGTTTGCTCACTTATGTCACCTGCTTGGTGCTGGTGGACGTTTGTGCTTGTGAGCACTGATATCCTTAGCATCAGCAAGCAAAGTGTCTGAGAGACACAGAGGCCATAAAGGGCAAAACAAGCGCCCAACACAGTGTGATGGTGAAGAGATCTGTGGCTCTTGGGAGCCAAGACGAAAGGTCTGACAAGGGTGCTCTGGTGTCAGGCAGCTGTCCGAGAGCATCCTCAGGCCACTCTGACTTGCTATGTCGATATGCTGAAGTTTATCAGAAAACTACAATGAAAATAACAATCTTACAGGTGTGCGGGTCCTAAAGCGTTGTGATGAGCAAATCCAAAGTTTTGCGACTATTGTCACAAAACATGTCAGCTCTGTAGCTGTCCCTTGGTGACAGAGATTAGCCCTGGCATACTTGGACATCAAAGCCCACAGATGCTCAACTCCCTTAGAAAACACATCACAACATCTGCACACCCTGCAGACGCATGAAGTGCGCCGTTCAAGTGGCTCTGTGTGTGCTACTATGCCTGTGCTAGTGCTGGGCAACGCAGCAGCACACAGTTGTCCAGGGAATGAGAGCAAGAAGGTCTGTGTGTGTCCATGCACATGAGCTCTTCCTGTGCTAGATCCACGGCTGGATGACTCTTCTGATGTAGAAACCCAGGGTATGGAGGGGTAATCGCTCCACATGAACTCAACTTTACTGCCGATTACAAATTCTCTACAAATATATTTAAAAATTCTGTCACATGTATGTACTGAAGATGTAAAATATAGAGTTTGGTATTAGATTCTCAAATTATTTTTTCTTATAATTTTCTTCACCTCCTATTGTTTCATGTCAAAGTATTTACTACAGGGAAGACTTGCTAAAGTTTGGAACAAGATTTATCTGTGACATGTTAAAAAAGTTATCCACAAGAGGGCGCAATGATATCACATATAAAGATTTGCAAGGCAGAAGAAAGACATGGAAAAATGCTTGTTTTTGCCTATCTGTCTTGAGGGAGTGCATCATATTAGCACTTAGAGTATCCATATTGTTGGCATAACAGCTAAGATGGCAAATTTCTAGGCTTTGACTTAGGTACATAGATGGGGGCAGGAGCCTAGGAATCTGTTTCTCTCTCTGAATGTGTCTTTTTCTATCTGTCTGTCTGTCTGTCTGTCTCTCTCTCTCAGTCTATTCTCTAAGTCTGTCTGTCTGTCTGGCTTTTTTCTTCTCTCTCTTTCTGTATTCTGAGAGAATGCCTCATTCAGGTGGTGCTGAGCAGCATTGCCAGCCCTTAGTATTTTTATGATAGAAAGTATAGCTAAATTGCCCAGGCAGGCTTCAAACTTGCAGTCCTCCTGCTTCAGCCTCTGCAACCACAGGGATTACAGACATATGCTGCCATGCCTATCAGAAATGCACATTCTTAAAAAAATGCTAAAATGATTCCTGTATATAATTGCTACTATCATTTAAGAACACAATTTGTTAAATATTTAATTAGCATATGCATTTAAACAAAAGTTTCTTTAAAAATATTCTCAGCTCGGACTTGTAGCGGTCCTCTTGTTTTCAGCCTCCGCACCTCTGGGGTTGCAGGCCTGCACTACCTCGCCTAGACGCCGCTGTCTGCTCAGCGCACCCTGGGGGCGGGCCTGGGGCAGCACGGGGTGCCAGGAATTGAACTCCGGCCCCTTCAGGCGCTTAGTCAGCTGAACTGTCTTTCGGGCCCTTAACCAACACTTGATTCTTCCTTTCTTGGAGGTTCTGGTGAAAAATACTATACATTCACTGGTAAAGAAGGGTCAGTGTGCCAGTACTTCTGCTGAAGCAGCAGAAAGTGTGTGGTGTTGTGTATGAGGATGTGCAGCGATGGCCCCCCGACTCCCAGAGAAAACAAAAGGGATAACTGGATTACATTTCATAAATTGGCTGCGTCCCGCTTTTCCACAGAGTTAAGGCCTGCCCGGGACTCCTGGATCCCACGCTGCTGTTTGCCCTGTCCTTCCCTGGCTGCCCCCTTCTCAGGCCCTTTCTGAGCCACAGCCCTCTCTGCACCTTCGTCAGCGAATCTCCACAGCACGTGGCGTCTAACATGCCCAGAAGAAAGACTTAGAAAGGCTTGTTGGAAATGCCCAGTTTTGCCCCCTCCTTTTCTGGCTAAGGACTCGGAGATCCAGAACTGATTTGTTCAGGGGGTGTAGTTAATCACTAGCAGATTATTTTCAGCCAGCAGATCATTCCCGAAGCATCATAAGTGTTCCATGTAGTGGGAAGCAAGATTGCTAAGATTCTTGCTTCCCAGAAGTTTATGTTTTGGGGTCACAGTTGCAGAGTTTTGTGAGGACTTTCCAGTTGCCCACCAACAAGCTAATATGCTTTAATTTTGTAATAGCTTACCTGCACTTGTCAGTTGCCTTTTATTCTATGTGCACACAATCATCTTTCTAGAATATTCCTGCAGGTGGCAGCAAAGAAAAAGAGAAGCTTCCCTGCGAGGCTTCCTATTGCGCAGCCCCCCCCCCCCCAAGCGAGAGCCAGTCTACCTTCAACACCCCATCAGTGTTTGCTTCCATGGATCAAAAAATTCTTGCATCCTGTGTCCACCTGCTCTAACAATTTGAATACTGTACGTAGTTTGAATTACTGCCATTCTTAGTTTTACCTTTCAGTCTTTTAGCCACATAAAATCCTGAAACAAATCTCTTAAATCACTCCAGCAAAAATGGCAGCCAGTAAAACTTTAATCTGTCTAAACATCGTTTCACATTCAGGATGCAATAACTCTCTCAGACATAGATGTTCTAGATAATATATCTAAAATCTGGGTTATCCATACTTGGAAAAGCATGATGAAGTGGGTCAATATATTAGATTTGATTTTGTGTTTGGCATTTACAGACTCAGCCTTTAGTAAGATTTTTTTCTAAATGGAAAATGTGTTTTTCTTTTTCTTTTCTTTCTCTGTTTCCCTCTTCTTTTTCTTCTAAAGATCAGATTCCTTTGGGGTTTCTAGTCATGTGTAAATTCTTCAAATTGAATACAGAATACTGTATGTATTTACTTTTTGCTGGGGAAACGCCAGGGTGTGCACTGGCTTCTCACAGAGCACTGAGATGTTTTCCAGAATAAATGCTCTTGCTTCACCTTCTCTCTTCTGAATTCATATAATAGTGACACCTCCAACTCACGAATGAACACACGCTAGGCCAAGGCACTGCGAAGCTATACATAACCCTCACCAGCCGGAAATGAAACTTGTGGGTCAGAGACTCAATGTGTTTGGAAATCAGAGGATGAGTATGCAACCACAAGTAGCGTGATTTCCTCATGGAGGTACTGAGGATCACTCTGTCCCAAAAGCTGATTTCCAGCCCATTAGGGAGGGGCGTGCCTGTGAGCTACTCCCTCTCATTTGTGTGGCACTAATCTTCAATCTTCTTCAATCTTCTCTGGTACTTAATTATGTAAGAATGGCCCCTCTGCTTCATCAGCCACCCACAAGTTGAGTAGGGGAAAGTTGATTTGAGTCAAGAAAAAAAGAAACAAAACAAAACAAAACAGGAAGAGGGAGGGTGGTTAGGTATCAGTGAAGTCCTAGGACAGCAGTGTGGTTTGTGTCAGCTCCATGTCTTGTACCAGCCCCTTAGGCCTACTTGGCCTCTGTGAGGAATTCCCCCAGACATGGGTGAGAGTCTTCCCTTTGGAGAACAGATTCTATTTTTCTTCCTCAAGCTTAAGAGTGAGAAGTGACCATGGGAGAAACTCCTGTTCCCAAACTGCTCTGTAATGCTTGCTTCTCTTTCTTTTCTGCCGTCTTGGCAATCTAATAAACATGGAGTGGGATCATTAAGTAACAATCAGAATTATTATTTATTAATTATGTTAGTGAACTTCACTGCAAATTTAGTTGTCTCTTTCTCTGAGAGTACGGACATTAAATGCTAAATCAATCTAAATATTATTCTAATAATTTGTTCTTATGAAAAAGATGTAAAATTGAGCTATCCACATTTTTTTTGTTGTTGTTTTTGAGATAAGGTCTCACTATGTAGCTTAGGCTGGTCTCAAACTTACAGCGATCCTCCTGCCTCAGCCTTCCAAGGGCTGGAATGACGGGGGTGCACCACCACATCTGGCTGAGTCACCCACATTGAAACTGAAGCAGGAGTCATTAATGTTCCTGTTTTATTATCTCCTTTCTATTAAGATCCTAAAACTCTCCAGTACCTGAGCTGAGTAGGATGCAGGGGCAGAGGCTGTGGGTCTTGGGCTTCTGGGGAGTCACATTGGGCTGCATGGTGTGCAGCTTGTCTGGGGGCCTGTGAAGGCTGTGTGACCACAAGGTAGAGGGCACAGGGTGAGGGGCAGAGCCCAGGACACCGCCTTGGGCTGGCAGCTGAACAGCAGGTATAGGGGCTGGGGCAACATGGATGGCTTCTTGTGCTGTGAGTCCTAGAGAAGGTTCCTCCTAGAATCCCTTCATGAGATCTGTTCCATTCTAGCCACCCTGAAGGTGCCACTTTGCCTGTTGCAGGCCCCAGATAGAGGAAGCCAGGTGCATTTGCTGTGTAGAGCTTTGGCAACTTCTATTTTCTATGCCCATGGTATTCATGTAACAGCACATTAGATTGTTCGAAGGTTAGTAGAACTTTAAAGGGAACAGGGAAACTTTATGTAGATAAAGTTTCAGTGTTATGCAACTGTGGGGTCATCCATTATATGTAAAGCTGTTTTTTTTTTTTTTTTTTCTTTTCTAGGGAAGAGTCTACAGGGTGTTCAGGGTCTCACTACTAGATCAGACTTGTAGTGATCCACCTGTTTATAGCCTCCCAAGAGCTGGGATTACTCGTTTCAGAATTTCTTTTTTAAATTTTTAAAAAATTTTTAATATGTTTTTGCAGTACAGGGGATTGAACTCAGGACCTTGCGCTTGCCAGGCAAGTGCTTATTCTACTGAGCTATCTCCCCAGCCCACTGTTTTTTTTTCTGAATTTTATCGTTTATATATTTGTGTCCTCAACCACGCCCTTCTTAGCCTGCCAGATTGGCATCAAGGTTTATACTTTAATTAAAGATTGAATGCCAAGGACAAAAGAAAGGAAGAAAAGAAGGAAGGAAGGAAGGAAGGAAGGAAGGAAGGAAGGAAGGAAGGAAGGAAGGAAGGAAGGAAGGAAGGAGAAAGAAAGAAAGAAAGAAAGAAAGAAAGAAAGAAAGAAAGAAAGAAAGAAAGAAAGAAAGAAAGAAAGAAAGAAAGAAAGACAATGTTCAAAAGAAGTTTCTGTGGTACCACTTGTGGTAGAAAGCAAAACCAGATGGGACATGAACATAAGAGGATCTCTTCTGCTTACATCCTGGGAAGTGTGTCTGTCAGTCTGAGAAAAAGGGAGACAGAGGAGTCGAAAGAGTTGGGCAGTACCTGGAGAGAGGGTGAGTGACCAGGGCTTCTGGACAAGATTTTCCTCTGCTGCCAAACTCAGCAGATGATGGGATGAGTGGATTTGGGCATGAAATCCACTAATTGGCTGATCTTGGCCTCAGATTTCCAAGAAGAGCTGAAGGACAGCCAGTATACATGGACCATCCAGAAATACAGAAAATAAGCTGCCAGGATTTGCAGAAAGCAGGTGATGGAAGTGCAGGTCCCAGACCATGGTTATGAAAAGGGTTGGGTTTAATCACATCTAGGCCAGAAGGCTTTTGTGTTACAAGGATTCTAGGAAGACCATTCCTAATAACTGTGGGGAGGGCACTAGAGAGAGCCGTCCTGCTCACTGTGCACACTAGCATTGAGGAGGGAATGAACTGACATCCTAACAGAACGTCTAATGCATTAAATACGACTTGTACTTTGGTGAACAGCAGCGCTCTACTGAGTGAACTCCCTTAACTTCCTGTCCTCAGACAAAACACGTATTTATAGTTGTATCACACCCTTTTCACTTCCTTTCTTCTTGTTTAAGAGGACAAAATGTCACTTTAGCATCCAAATCAGTAATTTGGGGTGACCCCTGCCTCTTCAACTTTATTGCTTCCCGTATTTTAACTTTCTTTCTCTGTAGCCCCTTTCTTTCCATAGGAAAACTTGCTTCTGTGTCTCTCCCAGCTTTTATTTTTTAAGTCATTATTTTATTAACTGCTTGTTCAGTGCTGAAAATTTATAAAACATGGAACAGAGAAAGTCCTCTGTAACCTTCTTTGCTAAGCAGGTCTTCAATTTTTTCATTGTATGTATGTGTGATATATTGGAATGTAAACACAGAGACCATTTTAAAATTGGATGCTAATTTATTTTTTTTATTTTTTTTTATTTTAGGGAAGAGTCTACAGGGTGTTCAGGGTCTCACTACTAGATTGCACTTGTAGTGATCCACCTGTTTACAGCCTCCCAAGAGCTGAGATTACAGGCATGTGCCACCATGCCCAGTCTCAGTTGCCCTCTCAGAGCACCCCAGGGTCTGGGTCAGCATGGCAGGCCGGGGGATCAACCCCTGGCCCCTGAGCCTGCTTACAGGCACTTTAATCCCTGGAGCTATTTGGCTGGCCTCTGCTAATTTTTTTGTTTCTTTTGAGCACTTGCAGGATAGAGTACCGAGCTGGGGGAGTGGCTGATGGTTAGTAACGTAGAAAAGCTGGTTTCTTTGAACGGAAAAGAGGACAGAGGTGGACGGAGAAGAACAAATCTACACAAGGTGGGAGCCTGAGTGAGGGTAATGAGAAGGAATCCCAGCAGCATGCTTTACTGCTCAGGAAGCACTTGGAAAACAGGTCTAACAAAGGGCCTCTTGGAGAGGCACGGCTTACAAGCCAGGAGCCAGGGCTGGAGATATAGCGCTTGCCTTGCCTGTGTGAGCCTCTGGGTTAAGTCCCAACGGCTGCAATTCACACTGATCAGAACACAGCCAGGGGCTGCACAGGGCCTGGGTCACCTCCCAAAGATCATCTGTCATTTTCTTAGGCCCACCTCGCCATCTGCATTTGTGTCCTATGCCTAGCATGCCTACCATCAGTGGAGCCCAGAGAACTTGAATTTACCTCTATCTTCTGTTTGATCCTACCAAGTGGGAGAGTCCCCTTGCAGGTCTTTTTTTGCATCTGTACAAACGGAAAGTTCTCCAAACTTAAGAGACCAAGGACAGTGTTTTCTAATGGAGAAAAACTTCTATTCTATAGTGGAGTAGAGGCTAGCAAGATGCCTCGGTGGGTCCAGCACCTGCGTAGGCAAGCACAGGGACCCAAGTTATATCCCCAGCCACATGCTACACCAGCCCCACCCCTGGGTGTGCTGAGCGGGCCACTGACACCGGGCATGATGGTGGTGCACTCCTGTAATCCCAGCACTGGGGAAGGTGAAAACAGGAGGATCACCATGAGTCCAAGCTGCACAGTGAGACCCTGTGCCAAATACACCAGAAAAGAGAAGTAAAAGTTAAATTTTATGGTGGAGCAGAAGCTAGAAGGCAGAACTTAAAAATTCTGAGTCAACCAACTCCAGTTTTCTGTGTACACAGTTGTCAAAAATGACTTCAGTGAGACGTAATTGTTATATTTGCGGCACACATTGCTACACTACACAGATTTAAAGTGCAGCAGTTTGTCACACACCTGAGAGACAAGCAGAATGATCAGAAATGTGACCTGCCCCCTCCCCACAGTTGTGCATTCTGCAGTCTTTCACATTCCGTCTTTCCCATGCATCTCTAGATGCGCTGCTTAAAGGTTGGTCAAAGGTCTGTCACTGTAGATTAGAATGCATGTAATAGCTTTTCTATAATTGAAATTATATAATACATGTTCTTTCCCTCAGTAAAATTACCTTGAGGTTTGTTTATGTTGTATTATGTATCAACATGTACATTTCTTTTTTGGCCATATTTTTAAATGGTATTCCATGTCATGACTATGTCACAGTTTGCTTATTAATTCATCGGTTTATTAATATATGTCTTCTTCCCTGAGTTAAGCATATGGAAAATACGGCTTCTAGGGATGGCAAGATAGCTCAGTGGACTAAGCATCTGCTTAGGCAAGTGCAGAGACTGGGGTTCGATTTCTGCACCACATGCCATGCCGCCCCTACCCCTGGGCACACTGAGCCAGCCACCAAGACCAGGTACAGGGCACACGCCTATAATCCCAGCACTGGAGAGGCTGATAGAGGAAGATCACTATGAGTCCAAACTGTATAGTGAGATCCTGTATCAAATGTATATAAAAAATACAGCTTCTTAAACCTGCTGAAGATTCTCAGGATCATTGCCTTAAACATCTCGTACTTATGAAAGTATGGTTTTGCCCCTGTCATATTTCCTAGTTTTTCTCCTTGCCCTCTTTTCATTATTTAATCCTTAAGTTCTCACTTTCCTTTTGTGTTACACCTTTCTCTTTTTAGAGTAAATTGGTCAAGCAATGGCTGTGACTAATCCACATGGCTGACACTGACAAAGGATCTACAAACTGTGGTACAAGGTTTCAGACTAGATCCTGAGGGGATTTGACTAACCTTGTCAGACACAAAAGTTATATTTCTTGTTACACAGGTCTTGCTTTAACTTAGTGTTAACTATCCAGCAGAAAACTATAATAACCAGGTATGAAACGTAAAGCCATATTAATATGCTGAACTGTAAAAGGCTCAAGTCAACAACTTCTGACATTGCCAGTCCTATGGATAACCCACTACTATAATGGTCTACTGGACTATATTGAATTATTTTGCTGAACTCATGCACCTGTAACATTTAAATGACAATGGAATATTATCTCTGACAAAACTAAATAAAAAGGGGATACAAATGAAGGATCACTCTGTATCTGTATACACAAAAGAGGATAAATATACAGCTACTTTCTCTTAATTCAATGAGAAGAAAGATTTGTACTAATAGTGTTTGGGCAAGATATCATGTCTGCATCTTGTGCTATGAACGACTACTACAAAGACAACAATATGCAATGCCTTGATTGTTGTAACTCTCCAACCAACCTGTTTTGAAAATGTCTCACTACAATTTTTTTCTCAATACAATTAATTAAAAAATAAAAGAATATGTGGTCTTATATCTATTGGTTAAAGGTCTATGAGTAGAAGTGCTGGGTTCTGTGCCAAGTGTATGGGTAACATTTTGAATACGTGTCACATTGTTTTCCAGAGTGCTTGTATGACTGTATATTTCCATTAGTTATCTGTGGGAATTCCAGTTCCACTTTCTCTCCAGCTCATGGTGTGATTATTCTTTTTAACATCAGCCGTGCTATTTCACTGGCCATTCCACTTTAATGTGCAGGAGTATATCACTGTGGCTTAATTTGCTTTTCTTTAATGGCTAATTATGTTGACATCTTTTTATGTGATAACCTACCATCTGTTTATCTTTCTTGGTGACATGTCTAGTTAAAGTGTCCTGCCAATACTTATTTATTGCCTGTTTGTTTTTGTAATGTTGAACTTTCAGATTTCTTTATGTGGGTTGTGAGTTCTGTATTGGTTACAATGTCTTGCTCATTTATCATGTATTGTTCCTGTTTTATACTTATGGGTTTTTCTGGGAAACTTGTTTGCCGATACTTTTTATTGGTTGTTCATTTTCTTATGTTAACATTTCATATTTTTTAATGTGGATATAATTACTTCCCCAGTTATATAATAAGGAAATATTATTTTTCAAAATAGTTGGACAGCAGATGTTTTTAATTTTGAGAAAGTCCAATATGTTTATCTATTGTTTTGTGCATATTGCTTTTGGTAGCACATCTAATACTTGT
Source organism: Ctenomys sociabilis (assembly GCA_004027165.1). NCBI lineage: Eukaryota > Metazoa > Chordata > Mammalia > Rodentia > Ctenomyidae > Ctenomys > Ctenomys sociabilis. Next base: position 76,389 of record PVKA01001878.1, on the reverse strand, counting down.
CACATATACCCCATGGAGAATTTGTCTTATGTTTTTGGGTGAAAATAATATAATTTTAGCCTTCATATTTATAAGCTACGTTTGGAGTTAACTTTTGTATGTGGAGTGATTTAAAGATCATAATTTATATTATTACATGTTTTGGAAAAAATTTTTCCCTTACTGAATTATTTTTTATATCTCTATCAAAAATAGGTTGACTCTGTATGTCTCTTTTTGGATCCACTAATCATTTATGAGTCTTGACAACTACATTGCATACCGGACTTCTTGCAGCTTAAAATCTTTCAATGGGTCATTATTATTCCTTCACTTTTTTTTTCCTTTGTTTTCAAAGTCGATTTAGCAAGTCTAGTTCATATATTTCACTTGCATTTTGTAAATAGCTGACCATTTATTTAAAGATACCTGCTGGGAGTTTAGGGTTGCGTTGAGTCTGTAAATCAGCTGAGAAGAATTCACCCTCTTCGCCGTGCTGGCTTGACCATCCGCCAAGGGGGAAGCCCTCCTTATTTGCTCCTAGCAGTGTTTTGGTGGTTTTAATACATGAGCCCTATTCGTCTCTTGTCATATTTATTCCCAAGTATTTAATGTTGCATGCTACTGAAAACGGTATTTTAAAATTTATTTCATAATAGTTTGATTCTTGTATATAGAAATGCATTTCACTTTATATGTTGACCTTGTATCTTGCCATTTTCCTAAATTTATTAATTGGTCTAGTAACTTTTTGGTAGATTCCACCAAATTTTCTCTACAATTGTGTAATCTGTGAATGCACATCATGTTTTTTAATTCTTTCTGATCCAAATCTTTCTCTTTTTTTTCCTTTTTGGTTTATTGCACTATCGAGAAACTTAGGTACCATGTTTTTTTTTTTTTGTCTTTTTGAGACAGGGTCTTCCTATGTAGTTCAGGCTCACCTTGAGCTCACTTTGTAGCTCAGGCTGGTCTCGAACTCACAACAATCCTCCTGCCTCAGCCTCCCAAGTGCTGGGATTACAGGCATGCGCCACCACGCCCGGCGCTCTTAGGTACCATGTTGAGTTACAGATTTCTCTTTGTTTTTTATTTATTTATTTTTACTTTTATTTTGTGGAACTGGGGATTGAACTCAGGCCCCTGTGCTTGCCAGGCAAGCACTTATTTCACTGAGCCATCTCCCTGTGCCTCCAAATTTCTTTTATATTAAAAGACACTGCACCAAGATAGTTCAGTTGTGACAGATTTGTTGAGCTTAGCAATACCTTAGAATCATCACTGCATTTCATGTTTTGTAGTACAGGGGATCAAACCAAAAGATGCTTTACCATTGAGTTATATCTCCAGTCATTTACTGTCTGTCTGTCTGTCTGACTGCCTGTCGCAGGGTGTTGCTAAAGTATCCATGCTGGACTTGAACTTGCACCCCTCCTGCCTCTGCCTTCCCAGACCCTGGCACTGCAGGTGTGCACCACTGCACCCACTGCTGTAATGCATTCTTAATGGTGGCGTTTACATTGCTCAGTGGCTGAACTGAAGTCTGTCTTCTCAGACACTATGAGACATTTTTCTTGCTTGCACTGTCATATCTGAATACCTTCTGCTGATCTCAGAGTCTTGAGGGTCTGCTTTCATTTTCCTCTAGGGACCTTACCTTATGTCCCTCACCTTCGCCTCTGACTTGAGCCTTAGCAGCAGCTCAGTAACTCCCCTCTGCACACTGCTTTTCTGTCCCCTCCACCTCTACAGTAGTTAAGCTTGCCCTATTTGTGAATTTTGTGCCTGGCTCACTCCCCTACACTTCATTGACTGCATAGTCCTGGGCAATAGGGCTTGAGAAACACAGACGTATTCATTCTTCTTTAGCAACCTTCATTTTTTTTTTTTTTCTTGTACAGGGTCTCACTATGCAGCTCAGACTCTAGTGATCCGCCTGCTTTCATCATCCTCAGCTGGGATTATAGGCGTGCACCATCACACCTGGATGCAGTGGGTGGCTCAGCGTGTGGTACAGGGATCAAGCCCTGGGCTTTAGCTTGCCTAAGCAGGCATTTAGTTTGCTGAGCTATCTCGCTGGCCCTCCTTTAATAACCTTAACTGTCCTGTAGTTTTTTTTTCTGCATAAGACTGAAATTCTTTAGCGAAGCATTCTGATTAATCAGGTTCTTGCTTTCAGTATTAATAATGATATTAATATTAATTGATGTATATTCTTAGCCTAAATTTCATGACCTTCCTCTGATGGACATCTTGTTCTTACCTGTATTATAGCTGAAGGGAAAGAGGTTAAAGAATTTGCCTGTGGAGGTCTTTTTCTTTCATAAAGCTAAGTGTTTAGTTTATGAGTTGTTCTACGTCCATTTAAATGCACTATTTTCTTGTCTAGAATGTACTCTATTCTGTGTCTCACCGTGAGCCATGTAATCACCACCCAATCCCGCTGTAAATACCGCTTGCATGAGAAGCCTCTCCTAGTGGACCCGGGAGGCAAGATCCCTCCTGAGTGTGCACTCTGGGGGGGGGGGCATCCAGTGGTGCTTTTGGTGATCACCTTGGGCACGGCATTGACTTCAGCTTTATTGTGTCAAAGCCAAGGAAACTTCGGACACTTTTTAAAACCCTTCTAGATCTCAGTTTTCTTGTTTGGGAGACTATGATAACAAGTCCTTGGGTGGATAAAGTGGGATTACGTGCGGTACGTAACAGCAGAGGGCTCGGCACGAGCAAGCCCTCGCTGACGTCCGGTCCCTGCGGCTGCTGACCACGTGCACACCGATGTGCAGCTGCTCTTGTAAGAGATCTGAATTTATTTAATGCTCACACAGAGGATCATTTCCTTAGGATCTAAACCTGATATCTTGAGTATTAAAAAAACCCTTTCTATTTATATAGTATAACTCATCTAACTGATCTTTTTTCTCTCCGATTTGCTAAAGTTTTAGAAGCAAATTAACTTTTTGTAACTCTTCACAGGCCCTAGGTACCTATCTTAGTTCTGTTTGCCTTTTATATTCATTGTTATTTTTCTTTTACCCCAACCTTCTTAATCCTAAATTTTTATCATGCATTTCTTTGGTAAACAGGCTTAAATCTTTTGTTCATTGTGACAGAGAGTTAATAACTTCTGAGGAGTGCAACGGGAGAGGCTGAGAAAGGTCCTTTAGACTGCCTGACATGTAAATGCCTGATCTGTCAAATCCCAATAATGGAAGGAAAATAACGCCGGTTGCTCAAAAGCGGATATGATAATTTGTAGTATTTTATGTAGATAAAAATTTTGGTTTATTGAAATAAGAATGACAGCTGAAAGGAGCTAAAATACATTTTATCTAATAAATGTGTAACAAGGAAATGAGCTGAAACATTAAGTCTCATACAGAAACTTCATTTAAAGTCATGTATTTGCATTCTGAACCCTTTGGGAATTGTGAAATGAAACAGGACTGATTTTTTTTTGTGCATTGATTCCTGTCAAAAACGTAAAGGGAAAGAAGTGTTATAAATATTTGAAAAAACTAACTGGAAGTGCAAACCAACAGCCTCAGGTGATTGACTAAAAATTAGTTGAAATTACTATGGGAAAGTGTCCCCTGCGAGGTGTTGTACCCAGATTTAGTTGTAGAAAGAAGTCACTACATTGTTAAAGCTCAGTGAGAACCCAAAGGAAAGGCAGATTTTCTATTAGTAGTGATCCAGGAAAAGCCTCAATATATTTCTTAACATCTTTTCATTATGATTTTCCATTAAAACAACCTCCCTGCATTCCAGACCTCTGGGAAATACTTTCTTCTCAAGATATCTGTCATTGAATTCAAGTGTGATAGTTTAGCATCTCAGAGATTATAAAGTAACCTCACTTACATGGGAATAACTTTCAACACTGGGCCTGGACTCAAAAAAATATACAATAGGTAGGTAATATGAATCCCAGAAAATACTATGTCTTTTTGGAGATTAACTTTATGAGCCATGAAAAAGTTATTGATTGATAATTAATTTACATAGACATTAGTCAGAATATGGCAATATTGTTACTGTAGCTTCAAAAAAAACCCTGCATCTGCCTCTAGTAGATTACCTCACATTGCCTGGGAATATATAGGCAGGATAAAAATGCTATGGTATTATTTTACATTTAGTGCTTTAATATACTAATTGTCCCTCAAGTCAAATTCTTTCAGTGTAAGACATATCTCATAGAAAGTAACAGCTTTGTGCATACAAGGGACCTGTTTCACCCTGAATATTATAAAGATGATTGTGATTTTGGGTTTTTAATGTGGAAAATGCTTTTTTAGAGGGTAGAAAGCCATGGAGTTGGTTGCCTTGACAACACAGGGCAGTTGCATTAAGAAATCCATGGCAATGCAGGACCTTCTTGTACAATGTCGAGATTGCAAACTACTTACCAGATTAGGTTAAAAGAAAACTAACCCCAAGAAAAGCCAGTGTTACGTGGCCTGAAATGTTAGTTTGCACTTCTTTGTCTTAAGCCTTGTGAGAGAAAAAAATGGACAAGTCTAGGTGGACAGGGTGGCGGGGAGAGGAGAGAAGGTATGGCTTCTGCTTGCTTCTCCACTTTACTACTTTAACACCTTATCTTCCCAAAAGGCATCCAGGAGTTCCTGCCCCCTGTCAGAGCATTTACTCTGCTAAGACAAATGTATCTTGCTCTGATTCTGTTGATTTGCTTCCCAGTCTCCCCCATTGCTTCTTCATGAGGAATATCATTTACGTCTATTGCATAGTCTTAAATCATGACGCTAAATAAGGATGAAGGTCCACAAAGTTAGTTCTTTGTTACTTAGAAAACAACATATTAACACATGCACTCCCTAGGGCAGTTATGCTGGCAGGACAGAGGACAGGTTTATTCACAAAGTAACAAGCCTCAAAGACAAAGGCTGTTCCTGAAAATTTACCTTGTTGAACAAGTTTGTTTCCCTTCCTCTACCAAGCTCCTCTCTAGGATTCTAGTCAGCATTTACATTTGATGTTGTGCTTCTGAAATTCACCATCAGGCAGTTTAGAATTATAGTTTGGATTTTCTTTTTGAAAAGTTTTTTTTTTAAAGGGTAATAGAGCTATGCTGTTCTGTGGCTTAAACTGCATATGAGTTTTGTTTTCAACATAGTTTCATACTGAGATTCATCAGAGATAAACCCCGAGTGAAGGAGACATACTGTGTGGCTGGATGCCCTTTGCTTTTTTTTATTTCCTGGTTTTAAGATTGCAGAAATGAATTTTGGACCAGAGGGAGGCATATCAGGAGCAAAGGAACTACCTCTTTAATAACAGCATTGAGCAGCACTACCAGGGCAAGCTTCTGTGCGTGCAGATAACATAAATCTGCACACAGTGACAGCTCCGGTATATGCAGCCTAAAATAACCAGCACCTACTGCTGACTGTGGAAGCTCAGAACAACGGTTTTTGTTACAATTGGCATTTTTTTTTTTTTCCTTCTGGTTCATTAATACCCAATGGATACAAAAACAGCTATATTAAAGACCAGAGTTTTTTACTGGACTTACGTCTGATGGAGGCAGAAGCCATTCTTTAAAGCCTATGAATAAATATTTCAAGGGGGGGCCACGGTCATGTGGAGGTCACAGGGGAGTGTTAACTACACTAGCTGTGGAATCCATCCTGGAGATTGGCGATGCAGACCTTGGGGTCTGTCTTGGTGGATCCTGGAATCGCGGCCTTGGTAGTTTGTGTCTGGTCTCTGCCTGTTTCTTCTCCAGAATGCTTCTATTCTTCTCCTCAGTGGCTGTGAACTCAGCAGCTCTGGCTCATCACAGCCTGTGCTATGCTGTTTGTGCCTCAGAGCCAGCTGACCTTGGGCTGAATCCCCCTAGAATGTGAGCCAGTTGAACCTCTTGTTTGAGTTGTGGGTGTGAGTGATTGCACCCAGCAATGAGAGCGCTGACCCATCGTATCAGCAGTCACTCTTGGACTATATGACAGGCCGACAAGGAGGCATTCAGCTGAGAAGCTTGTCTCTGCAGTAATCGGGGATGATCTCTGATTTCATCCTAAAGAGCAGCATTTCTCACTTGAGACAAGAATGTAGAACATAAAGTTTTAATTTGTACTAAATCCTTTGACTTATTAACTGACCCTCTCACCAACTCAGCATCTTTCCATGAAAACATCCTTCAAGGTCCTAGGATGCAGACCTTTAAGAAGACAGAGCTAATCTTCATGCCAGTGACTCTATTACCTGTCAGAGGCAGTGGGCCTTCTGTCCACTTCCTGCCATCACACATGGGTCCATTGCCCTTTGGAACTACTTGAGTGAAATCCTTGAGTCTATATTGTGTACTGATAATAAAGAATTTCTCTATTTTAGAGGATAAAGAAGGTATTGCCTAATAAAATGTGCAGGCAGTCAGAAGGCACAAACGAAGCACTAAAGTGATCTAAGGTTCTGTTCTGCATTCAAATTTAAACAAAACAGTGAATAGTTCTTCAGTCTTAGATTCCCTTACTACTTATAAAATAAAAGGTCAGATTTCATAGTCTCCAACCTTTTTTTTTTCTTTATAACCTGGTTTCTTTCCAGAGCTTCACAGGCTAGCAGGAGTGGACAGGGAACACAAAAGTCAAGACTCTGGGTTGACCTTTATTTGCCTCTTCGTAGACTTGTCAGAGTATATGAGCATTTATCTTTTTTCCCCCCTATTTTTTTATTTAACATTTCAAGCTTTCTTAGTAGACCTGGGAATCAAACCTAAGGCACTGTATATGCTTTATCCTTGAACTATACCTACAGTCCAATGTTTTTGAAATATACCTTTAGTTTTTAAATAACTTTTTAATACAACATTTCTAAAGAAAATAAAGGTCATATATGTCCACTGCCCAGTTTCACCAATGTAAATATTTTACATTATCATGATACATTTGCTAAAACTAAGAAAATAACACTGGTAAATTAGTAATCAATATTAAATATTGATTTACTAAGAACAGAAATGTGAACTTGCCACAATATGAATAACAAAGGGCTGGAGGGACAACACTATCGTGATACTAGAAGACGTCACAGCTTACAAAGTGGTTTTAGTTTCATCATTTTATCTTTCAGTACAACTTCAAAAGTGGAAAGTAAGGACCAGAGTCATCTTTCCACCTTTTGCTTCATTACTGATTGGAAAAGACAGTGTCTCAGGCCATAAGACTCACCTACAGCCACAAGGCAAGGATGTGAGGGGCTTAAATCTAGTTCTTTCCACCACATTGTATTGTATTTGATTAGGCAAGTACTGGCAGAGATATATGGACACTTTCTCTGTACTCAGATTATATGCCTTGTGGGCTGAATCTAGTCTTCAGAGCTTTTTTACTTTCCTTGCCTTCATACTTTTTATATTTGAACAGATTATTAGTATTTAAAATTGAAAGAGATTACATTAAATGTGAAATGTGGCATCCCACTGAGAACGATTTGGACCTGGCTATCATGGACCTATCCCAAAGCTGAGTAGCTGTTGCTCCCAGTAGGCCAGTGGGCATGCCAATGTCAGAGTGCCAGTCCTCACCTTATCCCAGTCCTGTGCTACTGACTGTTTATCATTATGAAGCTAGACTGCTTTATTCCCTTATATTACTTATCCAGTTCCTAAAGTAAATTACCTGTGGGCTGAGTAGCTCTCTGCAGACATAGTAATTTTTCTCAGCCAATTTGCACAAGTTATCTTTGTGCATCGTTCTAGCCCTGATTCCCTACCCTCATTCAACAACCTTTTCATCTTAATTTCCTTTACTAAGATATTCCCCTAATGGAACAGAAAGGCAGCTATGAAATTGAAGATTTCTTCATCCAAGAGTTCCTCTAAATTTGCCTTGAATTATAATTTAATAGTTGGAATTATATTAGCCCTGCCTGGAGTTATTAGAATTATCCTCCATCCCATTTTCAACTCTATTTCAAGATTCTACAGCCAACTCATTTTCAAACTTCCTACCTCCTTCCCTACCTAACTAGAATATAAAGTCTCTGAGGTCAGAGGATTTTCGTCTTATTCACTATGCTATCAAGTGCCTGCAATGGGGGCTGGTGCTCACTATTAAGTACCCTATTAGGGGAATAATTAATAAACATTTATTGACTGAGTGAAAAAGGTGAATCATAACTGAGCATCTCTCGGACCTCTTGGTGGGGCCCTTCCATCAGGGCTGGGAGTTTATGCTGTTTTCCATATGAATAGAACACAGGACCAGCTCCTCCATGTCTCCTAGAAAAAGCCATTTCTTCAATGCAGGAGAGCATCTGGCTCCAGCACTTGTTAGCTTTAGTAATAAAAATACTTTGTCAAAGTATCAACTTTTGTATCAAACCGGTTCCATCTTTACAGAAACCCTGGCTGTGAGGAAAAAGGAGCGTACTCCTTGGGACTCAACATGACTTGCTTAGACTTTAAACCTGCTACGTGCCCAGGAGAAATTGGCCTTCTGCCCGTCTTGTCTTTGGGTCAGGTCTTTCGTGTCCAACTCAGGGCTGCAGAACAGCTTTGCTGTCAAGAATCCCTTGAATTTGCTTCACCTTAGCCTTTAACCACCAGCTTACAGCGTAGAAGAGAAAGAAAGATGGGCAGGCTGGACACTTGCCCTGCCTTCCTGTCAGCTGCCTGGGTGCCTCTTTCCAAATACTCGGGCTCAGGAGCTCTCCTCTCTTGTCTTTCTTTTCCCCTCTTTCTCTCTTTGCTCTTTTTTCCTTCCATAGTCAAATTTGATTCTTTTAGTCCTAATTCTTCATTTTCCTTCTTTGTTAAACCCAGAGAGAAGGTATTTGGGTTTGCTTACAATGCCTTTCTTTGGAGAGTAATGCAAAGGTGTTTTGATTTTGCTTTGTAGTTCAGCTCGCCTTGAACTCACCAAGTAGCCAAGGCTGGCTCAGGCTTGTGGTGATCCTCCTACCTTAGCTTCCATGCTGGGATTTCAGACCTGCACCACCACGCCTGGCAGGAATGAGAAAATTGAAGCAAGCACACACTGTCTGTCTAGAACTCCGACTTGGCTCCCTGATGACTCGGCACACTATCCCGGGCAGTCTAAGCCACAGCAGTCATGCAGAATTCCTTTTACACTTCTTTTTCTTCTGAACATTTAAAATACAGCTCATAGAGTGTTCTATCTCTCTCTCTCTGTCTACCTGCCTGCCTGCCTGTCTTTCTTTTTCTGATAATTCTTCACTTTTCTTTTTTGTAAAATAAGCTTTAAGTTAGAAGAGACTTAATTAATAAACCTATCTGCTCTCCTTCTTTTACAGATAAAGAAACTGAAGCAAGCCTTACAGCAAAGCCATGTAAGAACCAGCATTGAAGCTTGGTTTCTGACTCTTACACCAGCACTCCTTCCTTTATGGATCAAATAATTATTTCTTCTCACTATTTACCTATGGTCCATATATTTCAGATAAAAGATTTACAAATATTAACTGCAGCCTGAGTCTAGGGCTGACCATGTTATTGCAAGGAGATCTCTGCTGGCGGGAGATCAGAGATCCTTATAACAGAGGCCATGTCCTGTTCCAGGCAAATCTCTTTTTGCATCTCTTCCTGCTGCCATTGCTGCCATGAAGAGGGAGCCCCACGAGAGGGCTGAGATAGCCTCTCCCACCCGGCCTCTCTTCAGTTAGAGGGAGGAATAGATGAGTACGCATTGCTCGGCATCCTCTACCTACTGACACCTTCTCTGTATCTTCCACAATCTAACACCCTGGACACTGCAGGAGGGCAGGGCCTGCTTGATCTGTGGCCGCTCTAGTAGGGTGATTTGGCCTAAATATTCTTGTGCAAGATAGTTGCATAGGTCTGATGATGTGAGGAGCCGTATAGGGCACTCACATAGGATACAAGAGAAAAGGAGCTATTGGTGGCATCATTTAGAAAGAAATAGGAAACCAGGAGGAAGCTGATTCAGGAGAGGTTCGCTTTCTGGAGTAAAATCTTTCAGTCATTTACTTTTTTATGATGTTAGTAATACACCAGCCTATGGATGGCTGTACAAAGAGGCTAAAGACCATCCATTCAGATAGATCATTTGAAAGTTCTCTTCATTTCTCTTTTGCTTGTTAATTCTAAAGAAAAGAAATTTGATTAGAACTAAAATATCTGATTTTTAAAGGTCATGTTGATTTCCAGCATCTCACTTAAAAAAAAGAAATAAACTCAACCAGAGATTTAAAACATCTTGCTATATTTGATGCCAAGAATTGAGAAACTGAAATAAGAAATTAAGAAAAAATATCCTGAAATTGGAAGAAAAAATACTTAACTGGAAGAAAATTTAGATATGAAAGTAATTTAAAACGCAATCAAAAGATGAAGCTTTGGGGCAATCTTTATGTGTACCTGGATGTGTGTGCTTCTGCACATGCTAATTGGGTGCTTTGATGCTTTGCATAGAGGTCACTGGTACATTGATTCCATTCCTTCTTCAAAGTTTATGTTTCAAGAATTCAGAATATGGAATAGATAAGAGCATCTCATTTTGTACCCCTGTCCTTGCTAAAATAAAAATGGATTTTTCTCAAGAGTGGATCTTTATCTGGTTATAGACTTTAATAGCAAGGCTAATGCAGGTTACGTGTTTGTTTTCATATCTAGAATAGTAACACAAGGTCATATTCTCACTGGTAAGTGAAGTTATAGTCTTCAAATATGGCTTTTCAGAGAGAAATGTAGCTAAAGTAATAGATAATTGAATCTAGTAAAAAGAAGTATTGAAGAGAAATGCTCCAGTTAGTCAATTTTCGCCAACAATAATCATTCAGGGGATATTTATTTAAAATTACTCTGTGACAGCCTCTTTCTAATCCTTTTCCATATTCCCAGTCATTTCCAAATACTAAAAATGCCTTTTACATTAGTCATTTCTAACTGTTATAAAATGGAAGGACATTTCCTATGTGGTCATTTCCTTATGTATTTATAGATATTTTTGGGGTTGCTTTGTGTTTACACAGCTTTAGTTATAGTTGATCTTACAAAATTGAATCTTGGTGTCCAGTTCACTTTTGGAGAAGGGCATTTTTTTTTTTGGAAGAACTAGGGATTGAACTCAGGCCCTTGTGCTTGCCGGGCAAGTGCTTATTCTACTGAGCTATCTCCCCAGCCCCTTCAGTTCACTTTTGGAATTCCTCATACCATTACCTCTGTAGTTACAATTTTGCCACCTTTTCCATCCTTTTGCAGTTCACTATACTCTATCTGAGAGCAGGAATTTTATTCTATTTTGTTTATTACTAAATGTTACTGGCATACAGTAGATACTTATTGTGGTAATTTGAGTAAAAGAATAAGCCAAATATCACTGGAGTCTTCCCAGGACAATTATTAAGACTATAATTTGATGGTGGTGTGAGATAAAAATCAGCTCAGTAGGAATGGAAGCTTGAGAAAACAATAAGCTCTTCGGTTTCTCAGAAAATGATACTTCTATTTTGAGCAAGCAGCTCTAGAACACTGATTCTAGATGAATAAATATGAGTTGAAGTATCAAAAGATCACTAGACCTACTAGTATTTCATTTAAAGACAATGATAACATCCTTGTGAAAAATTCCAAGTATGCATTAGGATAAAACACGAGTCACCAATGCTTTCATCTCATAGTAATTTGACACAAAAATGCTGTAACAATGATGTATCGATTTTAAAATTTCTGATAATACTAATGTGTTAAGACACTAAAATAAATTTTAAAAATCCGGAAATTTTAGTGCAAAGTTTAATGTCTTCAAAAAGTCAGTACGCTTTTGTTGACACAACGAATGAGGCTCTTGTTTCCCCATGTGCTCCACCTCCCCCACAGGATCAGTCAAGCCACTTCTCCATGAAGGAAACACAAAGAAAGTGAGGAGGCAGCATTTTTTTTTTTTGTCTTTTTGAGAGAGGGTCTCACTATGCAGTTCAGGCTGGCCTTAAGCTCACTTTGTAGCTCAGGCTGGTCTCGAACTCACAACAATCCTCCTGCCTCAGCCTGGAGGCAGCATTTAAGTGCCCATAAAGCCAGGAAATTATATCAAGTTGTCAGCTGTACTTGCTGTCCTTATAAGCTTGGCTTCATCTTGATGCCTGGTTCTCTCTTATTCCAGAGCGAATCAAACTGGAACCCATGAAATTCAGCTTCAGATTAAGAGGTTAATTCACGCTTCCTAATCAATATTCCTGTACTGTTCCAAATTTCACTGCATAGTCACTGTGAGTTTTTGACTTTTCTGAGCTCTGAGAATTACTTCTAACCTGGGTGACTCAGTACATTAATGAGTCTTTCATTGAACGTTATAAAAATAGCTGAACTACTAAGTCAAAGATGACGAAAGTCACTTTTCCTGGAATGAACCCTTGATTTTTATTTTGAGTTTAAAAGATTTTCTTCTATAAACATTAGGGTACCTTGATGAATTTGCTAACTGTAGATTTTGGTGCAGTAATAGCAATTCATGAAGTAAATCTTTACTGGTGTTTTACAGACTATAAATCCCCAAGCCTCATCAGACTCTGCAGATCTGCACCTTTCTATTTCCGAAGTTATTTTGTTTAAACTGAAACTCCTGGCTCCATTGGTTAATGGTAGGATTTCAGAATCATTAGCTAATTAATTGTTTCATAGGCTTGGTCTTTAGAATGTTATAAACTGTAATGGAATTACTGAGTGGAGAGCAATTAATTGGATGGACTTCAAATATATTCTAACCTAATGCTGCACCTGACACTCTTTACAGCCACTTAAAACCTACCAAAAGAAAACTATTGATGAATCCCAGTGTCATCAAAACAAACCATCTAGAACAGTTTCCAAAGGTCTCAGATCCATGTGATTTGCACCACCTTGCAATCTGAAAAGGCATTCCAGATGCCACCTTTAAGTACTATTTCAGCTCCCTGTGCTTCTAAAGAGGAAAGAAGAATCTCAAAAAGTGTCTCTAAGTTTTCAGAGCCCATAAATAACATAAGAAGGAAGAGAGAATAATGTGTAGGTTCTTCAACAGCCCGCTGCTGAGTATAGGCAGCGTGAGCTCTCAGGACTGGAAGGAGAGTAGGGGCTAAGAAACAGGAGGCACTGGCCAGGCACCACTGAGCCCCACGGGCGACTGTCAAATGGGAATGTGGCTCCAGCCGTACTGTGCACTACGGTTTCTAAACACATTTACACGTGCAAAGTTTTCCCTGAAATAATCATGTGTTAAATGTTGGTAACTAATATTTAAGTTATAACCACAGGGGTCAAATAAACCCTGTCCACAGGCTGCCAGGAGCTCTAAATTGGATTCTGACACTCCCTGTACATATACAAGTGCTATTAAAAATCGAGGATGTTGAAAAACAGCATTGTTGTTCCACATTTATGATCTGCCTAAGGAATATTAAAAAAAATAACTAGAGTATCTCATTAATCAACAGATACTAGGTATCCATTAGTTTGCAGAAACCTATTTGTTACTACAGTTTGAATATTTTAAAAGATAGCTGTATTTGCTTCCTTTCAATTTGGTTTATAAATGGATTGGTTGGGGGAAAAAGATTTCCTGATAGGGCTGTAAATTATTATTGGTATAGATATAAACAGACCATCAAAGTTGTATTTAAAGAATGATTCCATAAATTTGAGAGTAAAAAGAACACTTAAAAATGTTTTTTCAGCATCATGTTTAGATTATTATACCAAAACCAGAGAGGGTTAGAAATGCAAGAGAAATTATGGATATGCTATTATCCTAGACTGTTGCTATCAAATTGAAATATTATGTTTGACAAAGTTGAGATGAGAATTTTGAACACAGAGAGGTTGAGGATAAATGAAGAAATACATGATTAGAAAGACCCAACTTGTGATACCCTGAGGGATAAGAAGAGAAATTTAGAGGATCGTGGAGTCCATGTGTCATTTAGCTGCTCCAAACAGTACACAGCATCTGCTTAGTGAATAAAGCAATGGACATGGAAAAAGTGTCCATTCCTGTTACTGGCATTGAATGCTCAGGGACCTAGAGGTACAGAGGTCACTTTTTGGCATTAAGGTCACCACTTAAGTCAAAAAAAAACCAGAATGTACATCCCAAGGGCATCTTGTGCCTGAGTTTTGAGATCTATTAGCCATTTGTAGATCATTTTAAATCAAAGCTATCACAGGGAATGTTACTTTCTATCTTCATAGTGCGCAAAATTAATGAAGAACTCCAAGGTCTAGCCACCAGTCAGATAACTACTGGAACATTTTTGTTTGCTTTTCATCTCTACTCATTCTAGAACCCATCACATTTATTTTCAAGTAATGTTCTTTCTGTTCACTTTAGCTCTGCATTTAATTTAAATGAAAAAGCAGCCCTGGGCTGATTCATTATTTAAATTGCAGTCTCTACACTCCCCTTTGGAGATCCAGGCATCTATATATATGTAAAGCTGTAGTTAGGCAAAAAGATGAATAAGTGACATGCTGATATCTAGGGGCCTAGCTCTCAAGCACGAATTCTGTAAAGTTCATCACCTCTGCTGTGCTCTTTAAAGCAGTCCTCCGGTAGCTTTGAGTAAGATGTTAAGTTTGTACTTAGCTCAGTCTTACCTTCATTCTTTAGAAAAAAAAAATAACAAATGAAGAAATTGAACATAAACTCTTACAATTACAGATTACATCTCTCTCACAGCTTGATTCATAATATAGAAAGTAATGTTTTCTTTCTACCTACTCGAAGTACATATAAAACATCAAACCAGTCTCCAAGCAAAAGTAAACATACAAAACACTTCACACCTTAGAGAAGAAATCAAGGAATCAGATGTGTTCATATTGCTCCACGTAATCTATCTTCTAACCTCCTTAGGGAAGCACCTTAATGAACACAATGTTCTCAAGTTCTCATCGATATGACACATTTGTGCTCTAGAAGTCTTACTGGGGGAGGAAGGAGATTTCTAGAGCCTGGTGTACTCTACAAGTCTTCTCTCAAGCCAATCTGCAGATACGATACCTTCCGAAGGGGCTTCAGCTTGGTCTCCATTATGAAGTCGTACTTGCACAGCTCACAGCAGCGTGTGTCTGAGCTCTTGATCCACTGGTGCAGACAGGACTGGTGGACGAAGCGCAGTGTCCCGGTGCAGCGACAGGGCGTGATGAGGGGGCTCTCTTCATCCCCTTCGCAGTGACAAATCCTGGGGAAGGATAAAGCCCTTGTGAGTTCTCCCAGAGAACATTCCCACCTCTAGAGTTTTACTCTTGGCTGTATCAGGCAGCATTAGAAACTGCAACCTAAGAATTCAAACACAGTCACGTTTCCCTCCAGCTTGGTTGCTAGGTTGAACCGAGGATCAATATTAATTGCATTTTCACTTGTCTGCGCTTTGCCAGACTCAAGCCATGTTATAAGCTGTTGGACACTGGCACATCGAAAATACTGTCCACTGTGATTTTGCTCTAAGTGAGGCCAGTTTCAAGAGCCCAACTATTGAGCCAGGTCCAAGTTAAATCTATTGAATGGGTCAATCTCTGGGTCTCCATATAAAAAGTTATAACTTGTAAGTATTTTCAGGAATGTTGTAGTTGATAACTTCATTGTGTTATTTTGGTGATAGCTTCATAGAGCTATAGTATATAATTTAGTAAATATGGTACATTATCAGTATAGAAGAATTCTTAAAAATTTTAATGCTATATACAGTCATTAAATAAAGTTAACGCTGAAAGTTTTAGCCTAAATAACTTACAAAGATTTTCCTAGAGATATGCACATCTATTAAGTGACAATGAATTTCCAAACTATTAATGATAATTATTATATGAGAAATCACAAAATATTCCTTGCCACATAAAATTTAAATTTAGTAAACCCTTTTGTTTGAAAATACTAATTACTATTTCTGCCAATAAAGTGAGAGTTCAACTAGTTCCTGGATCATTAAAAATTCTAATTTCATATATTTAAAGTCTATGATATCTTCATTTTTCTCATGTAGAGTTTTAGGAATAATTTATGTTCTTCTTCGGATGAGATAAGGCTTTCATAACTCCAGTTAGGAAACTTAAAGCGTAGCCCTTCAGAAATCCTAATGATTTAAACAGCTGTTCAAAGCTGCTAATAAATTTAATTAGAAATACTGCTCTATACCTGTTAGAAATATGAATACTGAAAGTAACATTTTAAAAAAATTTTTAAAATCTGCATAATTACTTTTTTGGGCTGAGTCACAGCAGCGCTGGAAGGATTAGTCCGTTGCTGCGGCAGCTGCTGCTGCTCTTTCCTTAGAGGAACAAGTAGCTTTTTCTCCAGAAGCAGCTTTAAAGAGTGCATTTTGCCTTAATGGCCCCTCAGCGTCCTGGGGCAGTAAGATACAGGAAGTGAAACTCAAGGCTCCTCCACCCTCAAATAAAGTGTGACAACATGCTTTAGCATTTCACGTTAATTTCTTAAGTAAGAAATAAAGACAAAAAGAACCAGGATCCGCAGTCCTGGGTGGATGCCATGGAGGGAGAACACAGGAAAGTTCAAAGCCAGCGCCTCCTCCCTGAGACCCAGTTAGGAAGTTTCCGGGTCAGGGCCTCCTACTAGGGGCCAGTGCAGCAGAGGGAGATTGAAAGTATATCTGGAATATCTGCTTCCTCCAATCCCAGTTATCAGGAACAGGGGCAGTTATGCCGTGTGCTGCATTTGATGCCACAAAAATGCCACTGCGCTGATGCTCAGTCGATATTATTCAGTAGAATTACATTCAGCCAACAGAATATGATTTATTATAAGAGAGGTCTCTGAAGGAAACCTGGCCTTCTATAGCTCTTCATTGGGCCATGATATTTATTTTTGGAGCCACTAAAACTCCGTGAGTTATGGAGAAGAAGTAACATTTCCTAAGTTTTCAGCCTCCTATCCTCTGCCTACACACAAAAGTGAGTCCTTGTGCCAGGATGCACCAACCACACCCCATTTTTGTGCGCTGAATGCTTTTATATATAAACTCAGCAGAGCAAAGCCTCCCCACCTTTTGGTTTATAACATGTTCAGAGTTATGTTTTCAGTGTAACAGTGTGATCCAGTAGATGCTGCTCAGAGCGTCTGGTTACAAAGGCTGAAATATTTGCTATCTGGCCCATTTCAGAAATGTTTGTGGATCCCTGTCTTAACCCACACAGAACGACTATCAGTTAAATGCAATGTATGAACAGTATGGGCAACAACAAAAACAAATTTTATAAAATAAGTCACCCCTACAAATGACAAAAAAATTGGAGTATATATTACACAGGGAAAGTAATGAAATATTCATTATATAGGTGAAAGACCTTGGCCAGGCATTGAAGCTTACTTCTGCAGATATAATTTCTCACTGGATAAAGAAAACTTTGTGCTTAGTGGCATATGATGCTTTATCACTGAAAACAAGTCTGTGTCAAATGCTTAGAGCTGCTAAAAACGTTTTGAGGTTTTCTGACTTTTTACTGGCATAAAAAAATAATTTATTCATAAGCAGCTTTAAACAAAGACCTGGATCATTAATGAGTTCAAGCTGGCCTGACCAGCTTACTGATGATAGCTTCACTTCCTGTTTCTTAAAATATCTTATTAAAAGTTTTTGGTAAAACGCTTATGTGAATCAACACTAGCAGTATTATTTTCTCAAAAGATTCAAGTTATTTCCCATAGAGAAAGTCAAAAGCTTGGTTCATCTTGGTTCATCTTCATTTGCTCTTGATTTATTTTTGCAAGTTTTAACATTTTGAGCTTTTTTAAATTATCCAGTTCAAGTTGGACCTCCAGAGTTTTTTCAAAGCCACACTTAGACTGTGCTAATGAATTAAGAGCTAAATCATAACTTCAAATATCTACTAAAAATAAAAGATCATCTGGTAGTGCCATTAAAGAAAGAATCAAACAATTGCTAAATTGATATGCTTCACACAAATCATAATTGCTGAATTATAAATGAAAACACAGTAATGAAAACATAAACATGCCTTTCCCAAAAGAATAATTGTGTAGAGGAAATGATGTTAATGCTATCATAAAATTATATTGTGAAATATTCCTAATTTTGATGCATTTTTACCTGATGGGAAGTTGAGGCTTGGGAATTCACTTTATGATTCGTGCCTGACACCCAGGGACAGGAATTGGCAGCCTTCACACATTTATTGACATGTTAATATCTTAAGAGTCTACTAACAGCCTAATCAACAATTTGTTGAGATTTTCACATTTAGAACTCATACATCTCAACATCATTTTCCACCTTTCTGCAAATAGAGGACCACAAATACTATGTAGCAAATTAACGTTTTGACTCTGTGATAGGTGTATATGGCTAAAGCTCTCTGCTTGAATATATGAGTTTAAGGAAAAGCAGCTTCTTTATCTTTGGCCTGATGTATCTTAAGATAATTTTTATCAACTCCCCACCTCCATCTCTATTAAGGGTTCTTTGCTCCACCAAAACAGTATTTTTTGGCTTGGTTTTAAGAACAATCCATCTCTTTAAAAATAAGTTTTTCAGCTGGGTGTGGTGGTATATGCTTGTAATCCCAGCACTTGGGAGGCAGAGGTAGGAGGATTGCCTGGAGTTCAAAACCTTTTGGGCTACATAGTGAGAGCATGTCTCAAACAAACAATAAACAAACAAAGTTTTGTGAAGGCCATAGTGGTTAGATACCTTTGAAAGTTTTAAAATTCATTTATGTAGTTCTTGTTTTCTCCTGCAGAACTGGGGATTGAACTCAGACCCTTGCACTTGCCTGGGAAGTGCTTATTCTACTGAGCCATCTCCCTGCCCCCCATTTATGTAGTTCAGATACTGCATTGTCTTAGTTCTCACTATATGCAAAGATAATTAGATGGCAGTAGATAGGGTGGAGGGAAAATTGAGAGGAGGAGAAAGAATGCAGAGGAGGGGGGCATGTTGGGAGAACTAATGTGGTCATCCGGGTACTAAGAACCTGGGCCAATGTGGCAGCATCCACGCGAGAGGTGGCTTTTGGTCTACTGCATCTGCAGAGACACCTGCATGCTTCTTAGTGTCAGCTGAGGTGGCCAAGCACCTTTACAATAGGATTTGATTCCTAGGGGCGCTGTCCTTGAGATCTTCAGGGAGCATCACAAATGCAGGTATGCCAACCCTCTCTGCCACTTTTCATGCCAGTTTTATCACTTTCTTTGGTATAGTGTTCTAAGGCTATCCCCTTTCTCCTGTAACTATCTTTCTCCAACTGAATAGTCTAAGCACAGTATTATGGGCAATACTCTGTTTGTATTGCTATAATTTGGATGTTAATGATTCAAAATTAATCATTATGGTTCAGAATTTGGCAGTCCTTCTTGGAGCTTCCTTCACCAAGCCAGAAAGCTATTACAAATATTTTTGGCCGAACCTGTACTGACAGGTATTGAGCAAAGCCAGAAATCAGAGCTCAAAGAAATGAGCAAAGAGACAGAATCTCTCCCTGTGTCTCTCTCACTGTAGCATTGCAGCCTAAGGATAGAAGATGGTTAAGGCCTGTCTTTAGTTGTGGCCCCAAAGCCTCACATCGTCACTGGAAGGGGGCTTTTTCTGAGGTGGCTATATCTAGAGCGTGTCATGTTGGAACTGATTCATGTGCAATGCTAAGCTCCAGGGCACTAGGATTAAGGGGATGAGTGCTGCCTACTCTAAGTAGTCTGAATTATATGAAATGAGTTGAAAGGCCTTGGCTTCGTCACCTTGTGGGCCCCATTAACTGTTTTACTCTGTGATGTCCCTCTACCAACCACCATGCACTGGAGACAGCCAATTATGGATTGAAACTTCTATAAGCCATAAACACCTCCTTTACCTTTGGGTGTCACGGAAAATACGAACTACTTTATCAATAGAAGTGAAGGTGCCACAGATAACTAGACATTTAAAAAATATATCCAGGCAAAAGAATAGCCAGTTTTTAAATGAAGGTCATCAAGAAGTCATGTAAGTATAGGAATAGCTTTGGGACTGAAAAAAGAACACAGACACCTTTCCCTGGAACGAAGTTCAGGAAATGTGTTAGGTGGATGTGAGAAGCTGGTAGAAGCAGGGGAAACGGCACTAGCTGGGTGTGAGTGTCCATCCCTGTGATGGAGGAGATGACACATATGTGGACAGACCAGAATGCACTGGGTTAAGGCCTCATAGAGGCTGTCACAGGAGAAAGTTACTTGGAGAATATAATGGAAAGTTAACCAAGCCTGAAGAGGAGAATTGCGGAGCAGCCTTGAAGTCTCTCATGAGATTAGACAGCAGGAATTGCTAGCAAATTCTGCTAACACTGTGTTGTGTCTTAGCAATGCTAAGCAGCCAGAGATTAGTCCAGCAGCTAGTGGGGTCCTGAGATCCCTAGGACAGACATAGGAAGGGCACAGAGAAAAGGCACTGATACTCTGGAGAATTCAGCATGAACATATTGGCCACAGGCCTAGCTTTGGAGTGGGGACACAGGCAAAGCATCTGGAGACCAGTGTGTTATGAGCAAAAGCTGTGTTTGATGTACTGGAAGTCACAGTGCTTGCGAAGAATTGATGTTGAAGGCAGAAGCGAATGGAGATATATGTGTAATCTCTAATGCAAACTCTTTTTGTTGTGCTTTCAGTATAGCTATTTGGGACTTGAGATTCAAAAATAAATCAAATCCTGACTCATACCCTTGCTTTTTTGCTCCAGTAAACTGGCAAAATTTTTAGTTGAAGTATATGTAAAATAAGGCAAGAAGAAATACCTCATGGAAGAGTAAGACAGGGGCTGGGGAAGTGGTTCAGTAAAATAAGCACTTGCTGGCAAGTGCAAGGGTCTGAGTTCAATCCCCAGTTCTGCCAAAAAAAAAAAAAAAAATGAGTAAATAAGACAAAAGAATACAACACCTGGCTCATGACAGGGAGCAAAACTTTATTTTGCTTATTTATTTGAAATATATAGAACTCTGACTTCGAATGTTTAATTTTATTAGGACAAGCCATGGGATCGTGGGGTTCAGGGCCCTGGGATGGAAGAATTTTAGTAGCTGTTTTGTTCATCAGCTCACACACTCTCAAAGCCAAGGTCATGAAGTCTGACTGCATCCAGGTGGGTTAGCTTCAGATATACCTGAGTTTTGGGGTCAGTCATGGTGCAGACAGGTCTCAAAAGAAAGCTAGACCAAAGAGTTCATCTGGTCTACATAGGGCAACTGTGAGAATGAACTGAGTTTCCTTCTTCTTTGTGGCAGACAACCTCAAATGAGTACTGAAAGTTGTTTCTTTCATGTATAAAATCTTATGGGGGGGTAGGGGAGATGTCTTAGTGTAATAAGCCCTTTCCTGGCAAGTGCAAGGGCCTGAGTTCAATCCCTAGTTCCACAAAAATAAATAAATAAATAAATAAATAAATAAATAAACAAAATCTTATGTGCCTATTATGAGGCTCAAATAAGATATCTGAGAAAAGATTGAAAGATATAAAAACTATTCCAGGCCATCCTCCTTCATCCCGCCTGCGCCCGTCCAGCCCCAGAGACCTCCTGAGACAGCGAGACCCACGACCTGAGACAGTGGCTGACTCCAGCGGCCTCCTGGATCCCGCCTCAATCTCTCCCAGCGAGTGGGAATTTGCAGGACTCACCAGGCTTCCCAGATCAGTGAGAGTGTGGTGAGTCTGAGGGAGAGCCATTGGCTTCTTCCATGAGTGCTACCTGATCCCTGCCCCCAAGGCCTTCAAGTCAGTGACTGGCCTGAAACCTCAGGACCCACTAACCAGCACCTTCCCAGATCCCCTGCCCTAAAGTCCGCTGAACGAGTGGGAATTTCCCCAATTCTCCGGGCAGCAAAGTTCATTGAGTGTAGTACTCCAGGCCCGCTGTGCCCGAAGACATTTCCCAGGGATTCCCAGCACCCCAACCCCCCATGGCCCGGTAAGAACTCCAGGTACACTGTGCCAGAGAAACATTTCCAGGTGATTACCGGTCCCACCCCACAGCCCCACACCCAGTGCAGCACAGCCTGGCCTATGAGTGAGGGCTCCAGGCCCACTGCACCAGAGGGACCTTTCCCAGCCTTCTCGGGTTACGGCCTGTAGACCCGGACCCAGCACAGGCTGCCCGACCCAGTACAGCCTATTCAGTGAATAAGATCATCCACTATCCTTTTGTGAGCCCAGAAGACCCACCAAATCACAGGCCCACCCACCTGGGGAACGACCTGCCTGACACAGGAGGGCTGACCCTGGGAACCAACAGAGGGGAACCAAGGAGCTGCAGCAAAAAAGGAACTGAACACAACAGCTAGATACAGGAAAGGCACACCTGGAAAATCTCAAACTTAATAGACTGGCACCCGAATCTCATAACAAGCTAAGGTTATAGCTGCATCAAAGCTCTACACCAAAGGTCAAAGGTCAGTGCTATACAAAATGACAAAGAGAAGGGGAAAAATACAATCCCAGACCTCGAGTCCATCAGGAAGGGCAGAGGACACTAGCTCAGCTGCAATGAATAAACTAACAGATACAGTAGCAAAGGAACAACAGCAGAAAGCTATAGAGGAAATGAAATGAGAAATAATTCCCCAAATTAAAAAAGAAATATTTGAATAAATAGTATCTGAAATTAAGAATGAATTCCAGAAACATTGGGTGGAAAAACTATGCTCACCCAGAACAAGTGCAGAGAGCACTATTCCAGCTGATATATATGAATTAATAGCATCTGAAGCAAAGAAACAACAGCAGGAAGATCAGGAGGAACTCAAAGCAGAAATAAGTTCTGAAATCAAAAAAGAACTTTTTGAAGTCATAGGATCTGAAATACAGAAACAAGTCCAGAAATATACAGAGGAAACCCAACTTGGAAGAAGCACAGCAGAAAAAGAATTAATAACTACCTCTAAAGAAGACATGGCTAAAAAAATCGAGGAGATCAGAAATATGATGGATTCCTTGAATGAGCAATACAGAAAAGAAATAGAACACATGAAACACAGTCAAAGAGATATAGAAGAACTAAAAATATCAATCACGAGTCTACAAAACCATCTGAGTGAAAGTGAAGACAGAATTTCAGATCTTGAAGATGCCAGAGCAGCTAGTGAAAAGGTGAGAAAGGATCTCTTGAAAACAATGAGAATGCAGGAAAAAAATAATCCATCACCTGCAAGATGACGCCAGGATGAACAATGTGAGAATAATTGGTATCAATGAGAACGAAGGAGTCAATACAAATGACGTAAAAAGAATTTGGGGAGAAATAATTGCAGAAAACCTCCCAAATATGAGGAAACAATCCAACATTCAGGTCACCGAAGCATACAGAACACCAAATAACCTCAACCCAAATAGAAACACACCGAGACTTATAATAGTTAAGATACCAGAAATCCAACACAAAAATAACATACCAAAAGCTGCGAGAGAGAAGAAGGAGCTCACATTCAAAGGAAAACCCATCAGAATTACAGCTGACTTCTCTGTACAAACAATGAAGGCAAGGAGAGCATGGAGCAGAGTTCTTCAAGTCCTACACGAAAACAAATTCCAGCCCAGACTATTATGCCCTGCAGGACTCTCTTTCAAGTTTGATGGAGAAATGAAATACTTCCATGACAAAGAACAACTAAAGAATTTCATGATGACAAAGCCATCCCTTCACAGGCTGCTGAAAGAGGTTCTAGAGAGAGACCACAATGACCAGAACTCCATGAATGAGAATGGAAGGCACGAACTAAACAGGACAGTCAATTAAACACAGGTTACAAAGGAGTAAACAATACCAGATAAATATCATGACAAACATAAGTCAGCACATTTCAATTATCACCATAAATGTAAACGGACTCAGTTCTCCAATTAAGAGAAATAAACTGGCACAATGGATTAGGAAACAAAATCCAACAATATGCTGTATACAAGAAACACACTTAACTCAAAAGGACATTCATAGGCTCAAAGTCAAAGGATGGAAAATAATACTACATGCCCCAGCACCTCAGAAAAAAGGAGTAGCAATTGTGTTCTCAGACAGTCTCAACTTCAAACCAAGAATGATCAAATGACACAAAGAAGGCCACTATATGTTGGTCATGGGGAAAACTCAAGAGCAAGAAGTAACACTCATAAATATCTATGCACCAAACACAGGAACACCCAACTATGTAAGACAAATCTTAAGGGACGTGAAAAACTTAATGTCTAAGAACACAATCTTAACAGGAGATCTTCACACACCGTTATCTCAAAAAGATAGATCAACCAGACAAAAAATTAGCAAGGAAGTAGCAGAAATGAACCAGAGCCTGGAACAAATGGACCTGGTGGACATGTAGAGTGTTCTACCCAACCACAGCTGAATACACATTTTTTTCAGCTGCACACGGGTCATTTTCCAAAATAGACCACATAATAGTCCAGAGGTCATGACTAAGTATATGCAAGAAAATAGAAATTATCCCATGCATACTATCTGACCACAATGCAATGAAATTGGAAATAAATACAAAAGAAACCCGAAAACCCACTAACTTCATGGAAACTAAACAACACCCTACTCAGCAATCAATGGGTTGCAGAAGAAATTCAACAATATCTACAATTCAATGAAAATTCAAGTACAACTTACGGGAATTTATGGGATGTGATGAAAGCAGTTCTCAGAGGGAAAATATAGCTATGAACTCACACATTAGGAAAACAGAAAGGGAACAAATTAGCACCTTAATGTTGCACCTCTGACAACTAGAAAAAGGAGAGCAAACCAAACCCAGAGCGCAAAGACGTGAAGAAATCATAAAGATTAGAGCAGAAATTAACTCAATTGAGATGAAAAAACAGTTCAAAGAATCCATGAATCAAAAAGTTGGTTCATTGAAAAACTAAATAAAGTTTATAAGCCTTTTGCCAACCTCATCAAAAAGAGGCAAAAGAAAATTAAAGTGCAAGCGATAAGGAATGAAAAGGGTGAAATCACCACAGACCCAGTGGAAATTCAGAAGATTATCAATAGTTACTACAAGAATCTTTACAGTCACAGAATAGAAGACACAGAAGAAATGGACAGATTCCTCGAAAGGTACAAATTACCAAAACTGAATCAAGAAGATATAACAACTCTCAATAAGCCGATAACAGCCAACGAAATAAGAAACGTAATAAAAAGCCTACAGACAAAGAAAAGTCCAGGTCCTGATGGATTCACAGCTGAATTCTACAAGAAATTTATAGAAGATATAATTCCCACACTCCACAAACTCTTCAATGAAGTTGAAAAGGAAAAAGTCCTCCTGAAATCATTTCTGGAGGCAAGTACAATACTGATTCCAAAACCAGGGAAAGACACAACCAAAAAGGAGAACTACAGGCCAATCTCCCTCATGAACATAGATGCAAAAATACTCAACAAAATCCTGGCAAATGGAATACAGCTAATCATCAAGAAGATCGTACACCATGGCCAGGTAGGATTCATCCCAGGGATGCAAGGATGGTTCAACATTCAAAAATCTATAAATGTAATACACTATATTAATCGACTGAAATCTAAAAACCACATGATCATCTCAATTGTTGCAGAGAAAGCCTTTGACAAAGTCCAACACTCATTCATGTTTAAGGTCCTACAGAAAATTGGAATAGATGGACTCTATCTTAACTTGATAAAAGCCATCTATGAGAACCCCAAAGCTCATATAATCCTAAATGGGGAAAAACTGAAATCTTTTACTCTTAAATCAGCTATAGACAAGGATGTCCTCTATTACCCCTCCTATTCAATATAGTCTTGGAATCCTTAGCAACAGCCATTAGAAAAGAGGGAAAATAAAGGGAATAAGAATAGGTAAAGAAGAAGTTAAATTATCACTATTTGCAGATGACATGATACTTTACTTGGAAGACCCCAAAAATTCAACCAAGAAACTACTAGAACTGATAGGGAAATTCAGTAGCATAGCAGGATACAAAATCAATACTCAAAAGTCAATAGCATTCCTCTACACAGATAACAAGCACACTCAAATGGAAACAATAGAAACAATGCCTTTTACAATAGCACCGCAGAAAATGAAATACCTTGGGATTCACTTAACCAAGGAAGTCAAAGATCTTTTCACAGAAAAGAGATTATAGAGGATTTCAGAAAATGGAAAGATATTCCATGCTCCTGCATAGGAAGAACCAACATCGTGAAGATTGCCATACTCCCAAAATTGCTGTACAGATTTAATGCAATCCCTATCAAACTGCCACCAACATACCTCCCAGATATAGAGAAATGAATCCTAAAATTTATTTGAAACCACAAATGACCTAGAATAGCAAAGGCAATCTTGGCCAATAAAGACAAGGCAGGAGGCATAACAATTCCTGATTTGAAATTATACTACAAAGCCACTGTGATAAAATCAACAAGGTACTGGCAACAAAACAGACCTGAGGATCAGTGGAATAGATTAGAAGACACAGAGGCATCTATGAAAACACTCAGCCATCTTATCTTTGACAAAGGGGCTACACAAGGTCACTGGAAGAAAGATAGCCTCTTTAACAAATGTTGCTGGAAAACATGGCTTTCTACATGCTGAAAACTAAAACTTGACCCAGCTCTATCACCATGCACTAAGTTAAAGTCAAAATGGATTAAAGATCTAAACATTAAAACAGGAACACTCAATCTCCTGGAAGAGAAAGTAGGAGGACCTCTTGAAGACATAGGGGTAGGTAAAGAGTTCATGAACAAACATATATTTGCATAGAAAGCTCTTGAAAGAATCAACAACTGGGATCAACTCTTCTTAAGGAGCTTCTGCATGTCAAAAGAAATTGTCAACAGAGTGAAAAGACAACCCACAAATTTTGAAAAAATCCTAACTAATAAACAATTAGACAGAGGACTACTGTCTAAAATACATACAGAACTAAGATATAACAGTGCCCTCAAATTTAAAGACCCAATTCAGAAATGGGCATCTGAGATGAATACACACTTCTCAGAGGACGAAATTAAAGAAGCAAATAAATATATGATAAAATGCTCCACATCGGTAGCCATTCATGAAATGCAAATAAAAACAACACTGAGATACCATCTCACTCCAGAAAGAATGGCTATCATAAGGAAATCAGCCAACAACAAATGTTGGAGAGGTTGTGGGGAAAAGAGAACACTTCGTTGCTGGTGGGAAGGTAGACTGGTGCAGCCATTGTGGAGGTGAGTGTGGAGACTCCTCAAAAGAGTAGGACTAGAAATCCCATTCAAGCCAGCTATCCCTCTACTGGGAATTTTCCCAAAGGATCTGGACATATTGTATCATAGAGATATATGTGTACCTATGTTTATAGCAGCACAATGTGTGATAGAAAAATTTTGGAAACAACCAAGATGTCCATCACATAAGGAATGGTTGAAAAAGATGTGGTATTTCTATGTAATGGAGTATTACTCAGCTATTAGGAATGATAAGTTTGGAGCATTTATACTGAAGTGGATGCCACTTGAACATATACTCATAAGTGAAATAAACCAGACACACATGTGTAAATATTGTATAGTCTCCCTAGTATAAGCAGAAATACAAAAGGAAATGTACAACAAGTAAAATCAATTGAGTCAGATAAGGCAAAGTGAATGGCATATGCTGCAGGACACTAATCAGCTTTTCTTCTGGATGGTTAACAACCTAAGTTCACAAGTCAGAGTTGGAGAAATGGAAGATACACAAGGCCAGCCAACATTTTGGCCCTAGCCTTTCAAGGTCAGCGAAGAGTCACGACATAGGTGAGTCTGTACTGCAACATCATGAAACTCAGGTGAGCTCCAAATTTTCTGAGCAAGAAGATTATGGAGCCACAGATGAAAGAGACTGAATTTCTATATTGTGCCTGGGAGAGTCACATGAAGAGAAAACTTTCTCTCAAGCTCTCACAGAGAGCAAACTGGTCAAGCATTGGCCGTGACTCATCCACATGGATGACACAGACAAAGGATCTACAGAATAAGGTAAAGGACTACAAGATAAACCCTAAGGGGACTTCACTGACCACATAAGAAATATAAAGTTCAGGTGTTGGTATTTAAGTCTTGCTCTATGTAGGTCTTAACCATCTAGCAGAAAAGTACAAAAATGAAGTATACCTCGCAGGGCCACAATATTAAGCTGAGCTGTAAATGGCTATGGTCGACATCTTCTTTGAATAACTCACTATTGTTGTGGAATGCTGAACTATGTTGGACTGTGGTGTCGAGTTCAAGCACCTAAGTTAGTTGAATGAGAATGGAGTGCCTACCTTTGACAGGTGTAGACAAAGGAAGGGGTATAGAAAGAAAAAATCATGATGTGTGTGTATAGACAGTACAGCTGGGATAGATAACACTGTGCTTCTACATAATCCTATGAGAGGCAAGATCTGCAGTAATGGTGGTTGGACAGGATATTATGTCGGCTTCTAGTACTACGGTCATCCACTAGGAAAATAATTATTGAATTTTTGATATAATTCATGTATAAAAAATAAGATAAGTATGCAGCTACATTTTAATTTACTGATAAGAGACATCTGCTAAAATAATATGTGTAAATATAATATCATGTATGCACCTTGTACGATACCAAAACATTATGAAAACAGTTTGCCATGTATTAATTTATCGAATCTGTCTTGTTAAGGTGTCTTGAAACTGTCTGATTGACATTTGTACTTCAATAAAATAAAAATAATAATAAAAAAATATCCCAGATTAGGGCATTATCACCGATAATGGTGATAACAAATTAAATACAAAATGTTGGTGGGTGCCATCAATTCAAAGTATTACTTATTTTTAATCAAAGCCATTCAAGCTTTCCATGTCTTTATTTCAGTTTGTTTCTGTTTTATCTCTAAGGACCATCCATGTAGGGAAGGCAGATTGTGTCTCCCTCTATCTTCCTACCAGGTTTACTTTTTGTGCCTAGTACCAGTCACCTTATAGCTAAGTCTCACAACCTTTTCTAGTTGTAGTATCTTTGTATTATTGGCTTGCTACTTTCTTGAAATATCTTTTTTTTTTTTTTTTTGCTACTTTTTTATTACAACAGACAACGTTGAGAAAATTGGAATCACAGGACATATAAAATGATGCCAGCAACAGTACAGTACTTAGAGAGGATAGAACAAAACCATAATGATCCTCGAGTTCAGGAGATTGAGAGATGATAGAGCAAGCACAGAATTTAATGCCTCTAAATTTATGGGTACAGCTTTTCTATCGTATTTCAAAGTTCTAGGCTACAGCAACTATGACACAGTAACTCTGAGGAAATCGAAAATGCTAATTCCTCACCTTAACATCTCAGAGGACAAAAAAGAAGGCAAGCAGAGTTGTGTAACAACCATCTTTGAATATGCAACAGTCAATTTTGTGATGGCGCAGCTGTCTTGGAAGCCCCACGACTACACCCAATAAGTAGAAACAAAGGAAATTTTAATGAAATATAAAGAAAGGAAAGAAACAGAGATGTCCAGAAATGGAAGAGCTCTGGCAGGAGAGTGTGAGCTGACCATCTCTGGACACATGTAAGCACAGGTATGGGGAGCTTTTGGTAAACAGTGGAAGATCAGCCTGGCTTTCAGTCTCTTTTCCAGTCTTGTCATCCTATTATTTTTCCATTTTTTGTGTGGCCTGATTCACTCTCCCTCCTCTGGCCTTTTAAATGCTTTCTCAGTATTTCCTCTATGCTGGTGCTGGGAACGTTGTACTTGACCCTCTGACTTTTCCTCTCTCTCTAATGTGTTGGTATATAAGTCTTGATCTATCTAGGTCTTAACCATCCAGCAGAAAAGTATAAAAATGAAGTATATATCGCAGGACCACAATATTAAGCTGAATTTCTATACCTCCTCAGTGAACCAGTCTAGGTTGA
The DNA here is from genome assembly GCA_004027165.1 of Ctenomys sociabilis. Classification (NCBI taxonomy): domain Eukaryota; kingdom Metazoa; phylum Chordata; class Mammalia; order Rodentia; family Ctenomyidae; genus Ctenomys; species Ctenomys sociabilis. The sequence continues at coordinate 46,549 of PVKA01001878.1, read as the reverse complement.
ATTCCAGCAGTGCTCCCAGAATTATGACTCTAAACATCTGGTTCTGAAACTTCTACCACTCTGTCAACAAGAAACTTCAGTCTGTAACTCAGAACACAGGGTCTGTTCCTCGGAACATCATTCACTTCTTATGTTTCAACACTTCCATCTCGCAACACTTCCAAGATGGCTTTTCCTCTTAAAGATCTCACTGTCTCAGGGTAAAGTTTGCCTTTGTCTCGGACCCTTCCTTGCACTGCAGACCCTATATTAAAATTGTCATTAATATGCCAACATTTTTCTCTCTCCATATTTAAAAAAAATTTTTTTGCAGTACCAGGGATTGAACTCAGGACCTTGGGCTTGCCAGGTGAATGCTTATTCTACTGAGCTATTTCCCTAGCCGTCCCTCCACAATTGAATATCTTTTCCTTTTTATTATAATTGCCAACTCTCTGGTAGTTCTGACTTGCCTACAGACATACACACTGCCTTTAAATTTTCCTCCATGTAGAAGTTATTTTTGTTACATACAGTTACTCAGTCTTATAAAGTACTGCCACTCTTCAAGAACTCTGTCGCCAGTCAAACAAGATCCAAACTGTCTTATCTGGTTTTCATGCAACTTCCCACAATCTGAGTGGATGAGATATAGTCTTCGTATATCTCTCAAGGCCCTAACCTTCATGCATAGCAGCATGGCACACGATAAGCTGTGGATCTTGCCACGAATAATTAACTGCTATGCCAAAATCTTGCTTGTATCAGCCCCAAAGCCATTTTCTTTTCTTTTCTTTTTTTTTTTTTTTTGTATTTTAGGGAACGGTCCATAGGGTGTTCAGGGTCTCACTACTAGGTTGGACTCATAGTGACATGCCTGTTTATAGCCTCCCAAGTGCTGGGATTATAGGCACACACCACCACACCCAGTCTTAATAGCCATCTCAGCAAGCCTTGGGGGCGGGGCTGGCATGGTAAGCCAGGAGATTGAACCCCTGACCCCTGTAACTGTATGAAGGTGCTTTAGTCTGCTGAGCTATTTGGCCAGCCCAGCCCCAAAACCTTGAAGCCCTGGGTGTATTAGCCATTGGCTTCAACTGACTGCAGATTTTATGTACTAGATCTACCAGGATGTGAAACATGTCGGTTAATCTTAGTGTGATTGGGGCTAGAGGTCTAGCTCAGCCCTACAACTCCCTGCTAGGTAAGTGTGAGGTCCTGAGTTTTAATTCCTGATACCAAAAATGAAAAAAAAATACTAGTATGATTGCTGAAAACAACATCAACATTAGATTTAGATGCGTGCTTATCTATGTGTGATAAATTATCTCTGTGTTTCAAGTTCCTCAGTGGCAAATAATGATTCAATTAATTAAGTGATCAATAAAGGTTAAACAGTATTTCTTTAAGTTACTGTCAAATGTTTATTTCCTCTGGGTATTGGCTTCACTGTATAAATGTCTAATTCTGGGAAGATCCTTAGTATGATCTTGAACTCATGGCTTCTTCCCTCTCTTAATGACACCTCACCTAACTGGAAGCCTGTCCCAAGTCTAAGATTCATCTAAGGACATTCCCTTTGCGAAACAGCCTCTCCTCCATTCTCCCTGCTGTACTCATTTCTGCCTTGAGCTCTCCTTGCCCTTGAGTCTGTACCATCCAGATCCAGTCTTTGCTTTTTATGAACCATCTTATCTGTGCAGGTCCTAATGTTATGAGATGAAGAGATTCTTGTTTATTAATTGTGAAGGGCTTTTCAAGTCTCTCTATGGATATTCTGATTCATGTAAATAATGAGAGTGTTGAAAGTCGGGTAAAGATGGCTGCTTGCTAGACCATACAACACCTGGAATTCTATACTGTAAGGTTTTATTTAAATGCACACAGAGCACAGCTTTATAGTGAGATGACTTGACAGTTCTTGGAAGGGGTTACCAATTACCGGTGTTTGGGAAAATTCACTTATAATGAAAGTGAGAAATGTGTAATCCTTTTATATACCACAACTCTTTAATTTGCATTTAAATCACTAAGTGGAGGGGTGTCCATTTTGTGACTCTATCCAAGCAGCACAGGAAGTCAAGCCAGTGATGTGAGGTGAAAAGAAACAATTCTTGTTTAATAAACAGGGAAGAGAATGGGCCCTATTTAATGCCTTTCTTACTTACGCTGTTATTCTTATTGACATGAGCCTAGCATACATTTCTAGAGCAACAATAAAGAAGTTCTTATAAAACCAAGTTTCTAAGATTTTCTTATCAGTGATGAAAATAAGTATTCTGAGCTACCTGTCAGCCTGGGATTATACAATATTTTGAAAAGTCAAATTAAAAATACAATTATGGCGTAAGAATAAAAATATCTTATGAATCACTCATAGAATTTTGTAATCACAAATTTGGACATGATGAGCCTACATTTTATTTTATTTTATTTATTTTTTTGTCTTTTTGAGACAGGGTCTCACTGTGCAGTTCAGGCTGGCCTTAAGCTCACTTTGTAGCTCAGGCTGGTCTCGAACTCACAACAATCTTCCTGCCTCAGTCTCCCGGGTGCTGGGATTATAGGCATGCACCACCACTCCCGGCTTGAGCCTACATTTTAAAAACATCTATAGATGAGTGATAATCCTTCGTGGTTAAGTGAATTTGGAAAAAATGCTTGTTTTCTCAAAAGAATATTTTCAACCAGAAAGTTGCTATGTAGCCTGACTTCTTGAGTAATTTCATGCCCTGCTTTGTTGCCACTGACTTGGTAAAGGCCTGAGACCATCTGCGCAGAGCTGTAGGCAATGCTCGGCAGCACAGACAAGGCCATAATCACATTCTCGCCTCGTAAGTCTGTTCCTGGAGCCAGTACGAAGTCTCAGCTAATCAACCTCATTTTCTTCCTACCCAGTATCACATAGAGGAGAACCAGTGAAGACAACAACGACCCCCTTAGAGAAACAGAGGGAGCCAAGTCTCACTTGAATTCAGAGACACTGAGTTCTGAATTCCTTTTTGGATCCCTCACCACATCTGGAATTAGTTTGCTGTCATTGACCCTAGGAGTTTAAATTCTAACTGGGCTGAAGGATGCTCACGGACATCCTGCCTTTCTCACCTAGACTAGCGAGTGGTTCATGTTCACAGTGGCCTTCTTTGAGGGCTTTCTTAGAAGCCTCCATGGATTCATGGAGCACAACAGACCCCCCAGCCCCAAACTCTGGTGTTGGCTGGGTGACCCCAGGAGTCCAGTCCTGAGTGTCCTTTGAAATCTGTTAGATTTCTGCACTAGAAATAGTGCAGTTAACTTGAAGATCAGCTGAAACTGTGCATATTGTTAAGAAACCAAGACCTGATTGAGACTTTTACGAGAAACTTCCCTGTCAAACATCACTTTTCCGTCCTAGGCTACTCTACTTTAAACTCAGAACACAAACTACCTCTAGGCAAGCACAATAATTTCACCAGTGGTATTTTATTTTCTAGGTTGTACTTTATAGTTTTGGTGAAATATAGATCAGCACATGGTTAATTAATATTGAGTAAATTTCCTAATGTCACAATTTTCTTTACATTTTCACACATCATAAACATTTATTTTGTATCAGTTTTGAAATCGTTTTGACTCTATAGTATTTGCAAGGCTGAAAAAATTATACTAGAAATATTTCTAACTGGGCATTCTCAATGACATTAGGAAAAATCATTATTACTGCATGTGATGAGGTGAAAAAAAAATAAAGATAATGCAAACCTATCTGGACTCCTTCTGAGATACAACCAAATAAATATGTATGTTATATCTATATACAATGTTTTTTATACACACATAACAGCAGAGCTACCAGAATGATTGTCCAGTTATAATTTTTAGTCTTTTTTAAAAAAATCATTTATTTATTTATTTGTTTGGTCAGGGTCTCACTATGCAGCTCAGACTCATGGCAATCCTCCTGTCTCAGCCTCCCCTGCTCTGAGATGAGTCTTTTTCTTTTTTGGTATGTAACAGAAGTTTTAAATTCAAGTTGATTTGGTGATGTATTTTTCCTTTGTTATTTTAAGTGCCAAAATTTTTATAAGCTCATCTTTAGTTTTGACTTCTTTTAAATTTTGTCCACTTATATGAGGCTGAAGTTACATCAAAGTCTCATGTTATCATGGACAACTGACAAAGCAAGCACTTCATTTATAGATAACCAAGAACACTTTGACATAGAAACACTCCTGTGCATGCAGGTTCTTTTACACAGACAAGCACAAATCTTGGCAAAGTACTGATCTTCTAAATCAGTTCTATCCACTTTGTGTGAAGAATGCTCCGTCTGATTTATTTATTTATTAATTCATTCACTTATGTGCTCATTGTTTCGACAAATAATTTCTTGTGGTTGACTATGTGCAAGGCTTTACCAGGTGTTGTGATAAATAAGACACATGAACCCCCAAGTTCACTCTTTAGACACCTTCTCCTGTGGTAGTTGGTATGTCAGGTGGCCGCACAGCGGTCCAGATACAAGTCAACCTGGGATATCAAGAGCTATTGTAGGACAGCAGGAGAAACACTGCTTTGGTAGGAGAGGAAAAGCATGGCAAAACCTAATGTAAGATGATTTATATAAGTCAGAATCGGAGCCTAGGTACAGTTTTTGTGGACGGTGATCGATGCTGACAGGACAATCTAAGGATAGCAAGTATTTTCAGTGGATACTTGAAGTAAAATTTACCAGTGAATTGGGTGACACTATATGGCCAATTCCCAAATAATGTGTAAGTTTGAATAAGATTGCGATGGGATGTCATCCTGAAAAATAAGGCAAAGACTGGGTCAGCAAAAGAGCTCAGTAGTCTCAAGTGCCTGCCTAGGCGAGCATGCAGGAATCGCAATTTGATCTTGGGCACAACATGTTGCACCAGCCCTGCCCCAGGGTGAGCCTAGCTGGCCACACACACAAGAAAAGGTAAGATCACACAGAGCCTTGTATTTCTTTCACTCAGTACCGACACCCACATACACACAGACGTAAGCTATCACTGCAGTCATTTAGAGTATGTAGGAAACATACTAAAAAGTTTGAGTTAGAGTTAAGATTGCCTTTAAAAATCAATTAAATGGACATTTCTCTGAAGAAGACACATAGTCAACAGGTATGAAAGAATTCACAAGAGACCCAACTGAATGACTAGGATGAGAAGTAAATACAAGTATTGACGAGGATGTGGAGATATTGGAATATTTGTCACTTTTCTGTCACTGAGGAAAAAGCAATACCAGATACTTGCAACCTAGAGAGGGAGAGCCAAGTTTTGTTTCTTATTTTTGTGGGCTCTGCCTGTGATCATCTGGTTCCAAGTCAGAAATAGCGCTGTGGAAGGCCTGGCAGGGGAAGGCTTCTCACGACATGGTGGGCAGGTGGCAGAGAGAAGGGAGGAGCCAGGGGCAGGAATACTACAGCCTTTACGTCCGGCCCCAGGGATCCACTTTCAGGCAGGATGCAGCTCTTCACAGCGCCTGTAGCTGTGAACTTGCCAAGAGCACTCCTAGGACCCAATCGCCTTCCAAAAGTTCTACTCCTGGGGCCAGGGAGATGGCTCAGTGGAATAAGTGCTTCCCTAGCAAGTGCAAGGGCCTGAGTTCAATCCCTGGTTCCGCCAAAAAAAAAAAAAAAAAAAAAAAAAAAAAGTCTAGAACTCAACACAAGAGCCTCTGAACACCTTCGTAAATATAAAGCCAAGCAGTTGTGATTAGAAACAGTGACAAGCCGGGCGTGGTGGCGCAGGCCTGTAATCCCAGCACTCGGGAGGCTGAGGCAGGAGGATTGTTGTGAGTTCGAGACCAGCCCGGGCTACAAAGTGAGCTTAAGGCCAGCCTGAACTGCATAGTGAGACCCTGTCTCAAAAAGACAAAAAAAAAAAAAAAAAAAAGAAACAGTGACGAAGTTCCTAAAAAGGAACCTGAACATAGGAATACGACATGATCCAACAATAGTACTTCTGCAGAATTATCCACAGGAATTCAAATCATAAACTCAAATAGATATTTGAAGTCCCACGTTACTTGTAGCACCATTCACAGTGACCTAAATGGCTTTACAAATGAAGATGTAGAATACATATACAATTAAATAACATCTAGCATAAATAGGAAGGAAATTTCATCGTTTTCAACAGGATTGGCTGTCCTTATGAACTTTGAGGAAATGATGCAAAGCAAAGGCAACCAGGCACAGAAGGATGAATACTGCAGGATGCCATTTACATGAGGTTTATAAAATAGCAGAACAGACAGGAGAGAAAAATGGCAGTCGCCAAGAGTTGGGAGGTGGAAAGGGTGGGAAATTGTTATTCAGTGGGTATAATTTTCACTTTCACCAAATGATTCTATTCTAGGGTCTGCTGTACAACATTGAGCCCATAGTTAACAAATACCACGTTGTACATGTAAAAAAATAAAAGGATACACTTGTGTTCAGTGTTCTTATCTCCTTAAAAAGTGAATACAGTCTTGGTTTAGTAAAAATGGGTCTATGAAGCAAATTAATCTGGTAGGGCTAGCTCAACTAGATTTGAAAGAAAAACAAGAGAACAGTATAATAGAGTCAGTGGTAATGTGAGCAAAAACTAGGGAAACCTGGGAACAGACAAGAGAAAAGATACCACAGGAGTAGAGCAGCCTTCCTGCAACTTTGGGTGAAGGAGGGGTAAGTGCCTTGGGAGAGGGGCTCAAGCTGACCTTATGGTGTTAGCGCTCTTCAAGACAGCTGCTCATAAGCAACCTGTGTACGGAGGCTCTGAGCTGCACTGGCCACTACAGTCGCTGTGTGACAAGCAGAATGCTCCTAATTTGGTTTTAGCACAGCTGCATAGTATGAAGACAGATACCTAGAAAAGCAGAGGAAATGAAAGAAGACAATTTTACAAGTCTTTTTGCTCCATCTCATATTCTGAGTAAATACTTCGAAGGTAAAGATACACAGTGCCTTATCTAGTGTTATTCTCTTATTTTTTATAATGAAATTTTAAAAACTTGACAAGGAAAGACAAGACAAACTAAGAAAAGAAAAGAATAGAGAAGAAAAACATAGAAAAGAAAAGAGAGTTAAATGGTCTCAGTGAGGTTTCTATGTTGGATTTGAGATACTTCAATAAATAATTATTCATGAATGATGTTTTTTTTTTCCAAATAGCAGTGGAATTATAAGTATGCATTCCATTATAAGTATGTAATCAATAATGTGATTCTGTCTGTTCCCTCTAGTGTCCATTTCCCTGGCGGGCGGTGAATTCAGAGTGATTCTAATATCACTCGATTTTGCCCATCATTTGTCTTTCAAAAGGAACAACAAAATATAAGATCACAAAGGTTTATTCAGATTCTTACTGGAACAGAATTTGCACATAGACAAAAGCAGTAAGATTATTTTTTTCCTGATAGGTTTCATTCTTTAAAAGTTGAGTGTCTGGGTTTATATCTTGAAATTGAGAAGCATAAGCAAAAGTACAATATAACTCTAAGTAGAAATTTTATTCATAGTAAAAAGATTAGAAGAAAATATATAAATTCATAGAGATTACCTAGGTTATTAAATTCAAATTAAAATAGTTTTCTCTATTTTTAATTTTCTTCATAACAAGCACAAAGCAGTACAATAACAACATTAAATAAACAATATGAGGATGAACACTTAAACATTCATTTCATTTTCTTTTTTCATGTTCTGTCATAAGCTAACCAATTTATGAGTAAATTTGACAGATTTATATGTTTGAACAATTTAGAGAAATTTAACATTTTATTATTAGTAACTGTTGTATTGCTCTCCTGTTACTTTCCTGTTTAGATTGAGGAGCAATTTCAATCACATAGTGCTTGGTAATGGAAGATGTACTAATGATATTTGTATTTTAATAGACATAATGTTCAGGTTATTAATATGGAGGCTTCTTTTGTAGGGGAGAAGAGTATTAAGGGTCTGTTCCCATACCCTCCCGGATATTTACCCCAGCCAAGAATATTTTGTAATATCTGAATTTTAGGTATTGCGTATGCCTGTATCTGTGTGTGTATTTAGGCATTCCATTTAGAGCCACGCGACCTTGCTGTAGCTTCTGGAGGCCAAGCCCAGCCTGTTCTATCGTTCCCCAGCTGCATCACTGGCATCTCCATCAGGCCCAACTCTTGGGTTTGCCTGAACTCTCTGAGCTGCATATAGCACCTGCTCTTCATGCTTATATTCCATCTTGGTTCCTTCTAAAATATCATCCTTTATCTTTCTTCCTGTCCATACTTTATTCCTAATGAATAAATTAAGTGATAAATTGATATGATTTTTCCCCACACCAAATATAAACACATTGCATTATTTATATACATCATACACAATAATTTGGTATATTTTGCCTTATATACCTTTGCCTTTGTCTGTCCTTACCTGCCTATTATGCAGCTATCTTGACTCAAATACAGAAATAATAAAAATGTAAAAAATATATAACATGAACATGAACTTTAAAGAAAGGTAAACTAAGGGCTGGCCAAATAGCTCAGCAGATTACAGCACTTGCAAGCAGGCACAGGGGCTGAGGGGTCTGATCCCGGGCCTGTTAGGCTGGCCCCACCCCAGGGGCATGCTGAGATGGCAATCGAGACTGGGTGTGGTAGAGTGTGCCTGTAATCCCAGCACCTGGGAGGCTGTAAATAGGAGAATCACTACTAATCCAATCTAGTAGTGAGACCCTGAACACCCTGTAGACCCTTCTCTAAAATGCAGAAAAAAATTATATATTAATTTCAGACAGCACTTTAAAAATGTTTATTTATTTGTTTGAGTTGTTTTTAAAATCTCTTATTTAACTTTTTTGGTACAGGGTCTTGCTGCACAGCTCAGACTTACACTTATCTTCCTGATCAGCCTCCCTAGCGCTGTAATTACAGGAATGCACCACAACTCTTGGTTTCTGTGGCTGGCTCAGCACACCTGGGGTTCTGGGACTGGCACGGCATGTGGTATCTGGGATCAAACCTGGGTCCTTGTGCTTGCCAGGCAGGTGCTTAGGCTGCTGAACTATCTGTTCAGCCCTGTTTGGGTTGCTTAGGGACAGAGTCTTGCTATGCATTCCAGGCTTGCTCTAAGTGAACTATGTCGCCCAGCCTGACCTGACATGCACAGCAACCTCTCTGTCTCAGCCTCCTCAGTGCTGGTGTTGTAGGCTTGTGCATCTCGTAGACGCTAACTAAAATCATAAGAGTGATTATGCAGTAATTGATAGTTTGTTTTCATACTCACAAATACCATTTGAATTTAGACTAACTGTAATGGCTTTTATTGCTATAAATGGTGTATGTTACACACATACACATGCATGTATATGTTACAAACATAAGAGCTTCTGCTTGCTCCCCTAATGAAGTAGTGAACCACATGGATGCGCTCATCACTGCTGCACCTGTTTGGTTCCCTAATGTCATTTGGTGAAATTTAAAGGGATGAGTCGAGCACAAGCGGGAGGGAAGGTGGGCTGTATTGCTGTGGCAGCTCCCTGCAGTCCATGGCAAGTCGCTCTGCATGCCACTCAGCTCTCGCACCCATGCACAGGGGCTTCAGAAACTCAACGAATGGATGAGGTTTTCTCTTGCACAGAATAGAGCTTGGGCTCAGATCTTTCCTCAGCAATGTTGGAGAATATGGCTACCAGGTTGTGTGGGAAATGAGTACAAGTCTAAGGCATTTGCACTCTATCACTCCTGCTCAGAGTTTGAAGAGGAAATGGGAAGAGTGAGGAGGAAAATACATAATGCCTTTGCTCCTGTTCTTCTTGGGCTCCTCCTTGCACACTTCAAAATAATTTTAACCCAACTGCATTGCTTCGTTGTAAATGATGTCATATTGTATATAGCGCACCATGAATAATGATTAAAATGTGTGTCATGACTTTTTAATGCTAGATATATGTATTTCTTAAGGAATCAGTGAGCTCCCGCAAGAGCACATTTTATTTAAGACTCAAAGTTATCCCTGAATGAATATAACATTTTATATAACATCATGGGAAATTAAGTGATTGGCCAAGAAGGAATGGATTGTGAAGTTTTTCCAGATTGAGAAACAGTGCAGGCTGCCATTAGATATAAATACTCTACCGAGGCAGTGAGTGTGTTTGGGAGGCTTGGTGTTGCCGCCCCTGCTCATCGACCTTGGTGTGCTGCTGCAGCCTCACGGCAGGACCCTGACCCTGCTCTCTGCATTCCTTAATGGCTGAAACCCACGGACCGCTTCAGGACCCATTTGTGTCGTGCGCCCAGCCAAGGCTATCCCCCTCTAGGAGAACGATTCTAATCGCAAAGTTCCACAAACCATTTTGCTCAATCTTCATCAAAGTTCTAGGAAAAGCTGTGTATATGGTTTGCTTTTCTATAACTCCTCTTTTTCTCTTTGGCCATCATGTCTTTAAGGTAGACATCTCAAAATAAAAAGAAAGTTATAGATTTATTTGTGTTGTACCTAATGTTTAAGTATCCTTATTTTTCCTTTCATCTCTTCATGCATGGACATGGCATAATGTGTCAAATAATTAAGAGGGAAGTAGAACATTAGAAAATATAAATGTATGCCTTCTTCTTTGTGTTAATTTGTGTATCGCTGCCCCTCATGCACAAGCCTGTGCTAATCTCATCTTCCCTGACCTCTAGCATGCCCTAAAGCTGGCTCTTCACGGCATGAACCACTATTACAAGCCTTTGCTTTCTCAGCTGCACTCTCTATGCCAGTGATTTTCAAACTTCAGTTTGCATTAGACTTCTATAGAGAGCCAGTTGAAACTTAGATGTCTGGGTTCACCCACTAGAGTTTCTGATTCAATAGTCCAGGTTGGCCTTGAATCATTTTCATGGACCACTGACACAGAGACAATTCTTGAGAAAAGGCTTCTTATTCCCATTGTTTCCTTTGGAAGTAAATGAGAATTCTCTATGCAAACTCGATGAGAAATTTGAGATTTAATGCAAAATGAAAGCTGGTAGTAGTAACTGTACTTTCTATTTCTACCAATAAAGCTGTCCATCTTGAGAATCACTATTCTAAATTTTAGATGGTTCTGGGAGCAGAGGGAAAATAATTTACACTGATTGCTTACCCGAATTGACTCATATGTGAATTTTATTTCATTCTGAATTTTCTCCTTTCCTTATACCTCCTTTTTTTCCATTATTGGTTTGCTAGGATATATCAAATATTTTAATTTGGTTATATACACAAAGACTTTTTAACTTGGCTTTGACCAAAGGATTTCTAGAATAAAGACGATAAGACCAGAGAGTGGAGCTCAGTGACAGAGCATGCACGGCATTCACAGGGCCTGGGTTCAAACCTGCACACACACACACACACACACACACACATACACACATACACTGACAAATTCATATGGGAGGGTGAGGGGGGAGAGGGAGAGGGGGAGAGAGAGAGAAGAGAGAGAGAAGAGAAGGGGAGAGGAGAGAGAAGAGAGAGAAAAGAGAGGAGAGGGAAGAGATACAGAGAAAGACAGAGAGAGAGACAGAGAGAGAGAGAGAGAGAGAGAGAGAGAGAGAGAGAGACAGAGACAGAGACAGAGACAGAGACAGAGACAGAGGCAGACAGAGCCAGAGAGAGATGAGAATTTGTTATAGTGGAGCCAAATTAGGCCAAGATAGTGAAAATCAGGCAGGGCATAGAGAGGCTGTTGCTATCACTTGTTGGGAAGCCTTGAGGAAAGAAGAAAGTTCGCGAAGCAATAACGTCTCCAGTATGATCCAGCTGAAGGGGCCATGGACACAGCTCGGTGGTGGAGCAGGCACAGCCTAGTGAGGTCCTGGATCCCACCCTAAACACTGAAAGAACAACTCATGTTCACAAAGAAGCAGGTGATTAGATTGTTATTTTATTTTATTTTTTGTTTCATTTTAGGGAAAGGTCTACAGGGTCTCAGACTAGAAGTGACCTGCCTATTTTCAGCTTTCCAAGGGCTAGGATTACAGGTGCGTTACCACACCCAGCCTCAACTGCCATCTCAGCGCTCCCCAGGGGCGGGGCGGCACAGCAGACGCAGGGCTGAATTCCGGCCCCTGTGCCTGCTTGCAGGCGCTTTAATCCTCTGAGCTATTTGGCCAGCTCCAAGTGCTCAGTCTTAAGTAAAATTTTAAGTAATCCTAAGTGGAATCTTCCTCCTCCATTCCCCCCCTTGCATTCCTGGGAGTGAATGGGGCTGAATTAAGAGAGGTCTGGAGTCCTGGCTTCTGACATGGGGGGCATGAACCCAGAGTCCAGGGAGCAAAAGACAACTCACTGAGCTGCTGCAGAACTATTTCAATTTTCAAACCAAATTAGATCTTGGTGTTTCAGTTCACCTACGTCTGAGGACAACTGCAGAAGATCTGGAATGATGAATGTTTCAGCAGCAGTTATAAGGAAAATGAAGTCCTAAATATGGTGACTAGAAATAGAGGAAATGTTCAAACTATAAATAAGCTCTCAGACATAAATCCTGATTTGTACCACTAAGCACTGCCCCCCAAATCCATCAGTTTATACACATGGTGTTCATTTTCTGTTTGCACAATACACAGAGAACTAAACTTAACACACACAGTAGTTTTAAAATGAATTTGTGTGAGAATCAAGAGTTTTTTAAGAGAGAGGATAAATGTTATGATACCACACTAATATACATGCATTAAAGCAGGCTTATAGTTCAGAATATCTGTACTTCTGAATAGTGTTCTTAAATTATAATGAATTATAAATCGCAGATCAATTTTAAGTTTTTTTCCTTTTAAGTATTTTGTAGTTTGAGATGGCTATTTTTTAGCCAAAGAAGAGATAAATATTATTCCATATAAAGATAGGTAGATAATAAACAGATATAGATATATAGATAGAAATAAGGATATAGATATAATCTCCCAGTCTGATCTCACTTTCATGGCAATCTTCTTGCCTCAGCCTTCTGAGTGTTGGGATTACAGGTGTGTGCCACCATGCCAACCTTCTCCAGTTATATGGAAATATTAGTTTGTATGTCTCAAAAAACATCATATTGACAGTTCTGCCTGAAATTTTCTGAGAATTTTTGAGAAATTCTGTAGAATTTCTGATATTCAAATCTACCTAAATATGGCTTCATAAGCAAGGAAATGTATATTTTGTTTGCTTCTAAAAGTACGACTGAAATAATAGGCCTATAGTCTCCACAAGAGTTTTAGAAATCAGCATGGCCTGCTTAGTTAAATTAGAAAGTAATTAGTTAATTCACTTGGTATTGACTATGTAAAATAATTTACAAGTTAAGCTAATGTATTATTTGTGACACTATCTTTCTATTCTTGGAGAGACAATCTCTCAAATTGGGAAAAATGAGGAAAAAACAACTTCTAATAACAAGGAATGTCTTTAAAATTTATAAATAAAAGATACAAAATGCCATTCCTATCATCCTTTTCAAGTTATTTTTCATATCTCATGTACATATCTTGATGTTTTTTGTTCATTTAAAATAAAAAATACTGAACTAAATTTTGATAGACTATCTATATAAAGCACTTACATTACAACATGAAAATGTGATGTCATACCTTTTTCTTCGTTAATTATCTTTTCTCCATAAAAATAAAGCATAGTATATGTCTGAATTTTTATCAAATACTATAATGAACAAAAGGTTTCATTTCAAGAAATAAATTGGTTCTAAAACATGGCTTTGTTCTGGGTATGTATTCATGTACAATGTCCATTTCACTTCCTAAAACAAATTTATGATCACATAGGTGAAGAAGTCCACTTTACCTTTTACCAACTTTATCCACTCCAAAATCATCTCCCCATTAGCGGGTCTTTGGCAGGTTACCGACATTCTGTGTTTCCTATCAACTCAGCCATTAGTAAAATGAACAGGAGACAGAATGCCATTAATTCCTACCAGACTCAGCAAAACAAAGGAAAAAGCCGGAGGAACAACATCAGCTTGTGAACTTTCTGAAGGGTCTATTGCCTGTCAGAAATGAAAGCTTCCCACGAGGTCACTTAGAGTAACCTTTCTCATCTGAATATTGAAGACTGAGCAGCTCATCTTTTATCCATGGGATGAACTTTCACAATAGAATGTCAATTTCATTTTTGTATCCCAAAAGTAATACAGGGAAACAATGGAATAAGTAACAAAAGTGAGCAAACTCTATTACTGACTGTGTATATGTCTAGGACCAACAGGTGGAAAATACAGAGTTAGACTGAAAGAAAGTCACACAGTTAGAACTCGGAAAGAAAAAAAGGTGAAAAGTGATAGTTTGTTGACCCTCCAAGGGTCTTCAGTGAACAGAAAGAAGGGTGAACACCACAGGGGGTCCACCCATGTGAGACACTGCCAACCGCTAATGATTGCTTGCAGGGTTCAGGTAACAATAAGCACATTATTTTTTCTCTAAATAAATACTGTGTATAAAATGACTTGATAAAATGTTATTTTCTTTGTTTTTTTGTCTCTTGTTTCCATTTATTACTCTCTTTTTTAAAAACAAACATTTGCTTGAGAGACAGTATGGCAGTAACTGGTATGACATGACAAGCACTACATATTTAGAAGACCAGAATGAGAGGCATTCCAAGCATGAACCTAGTATTATACATTGCTATCTTTAGTGCAGTTGCTTAGTTCATGGGTACCAGCATATTTAGTTAGCAAGGGTGAAAATCCTACCAATTAACTGCTAGTTTTAAAACCTGATGAAGATTCTCAGGATCATTGCCTTAACCATCTTGTGCATATAAACATATGGCTTTGACCCTGTCATGATTCCTAGCTTTTCTGCTTGCCCTCTTTGTTGTTTAATCCTTAAGTTCTCACTTTCCTTTTAATTGTGTTATACTTTCTATTTGTATATCTTCTTTTGAGTTCTTACACTAGGGAGACTATATTATATTTACACATGGGGGTCTGGTTTATTTCACTTATGAGTCTATCTTCAAGTGGCATGCACTTCAATATCAAGGTTTATCATTCTTTATAACTGAGTAATGCTCCACTGTACAAAAATACCACATCTTCTTCATCTGTTCCCCATGTGATGGGCATCTTGGTTGTTTCCAAGATTTGGCTATCACAAATTGTGCTGCTATAAACATAGGTGCACATACATCACTATGATATGACATTTTCAGTTCCTCTGAGAAAATTCCCAGTAGGCGGATAGCAGGTTTGAATGGGCTTTCCTGTCCTCACTTTTTAAGGAGTCTCCATACTGATTTCCATAGTCTTATTTATAATGCATGTTTTCCTAACCTTTTACTTAAAAGTTTCTGAATGGATGCATAACCCCATGGTAAACAGGATGCCAGAAGCTTCCCAAAGCAAGCTCCTTAGGCTTTCTTCAGCTAACTTCCTTGGCTGTATCTGCATCTGAATGTAATTTACTACAAAGGTAAATTATACTTTTTGTGGCTTGTGACCTCTGTATTCATAGATGTGCATATTAAAAATAACTTCTAACCGTGTTTGTCTAACTCATGTGCTTACCATTGCTGGGCTCAGCAGAGCTATGAGGGTGCTCTGGAAAATTTGAAGTTTTGAGAAATTACAAATAATATTTGGTATTGAGTTAAAAAGGTTTTGCTTTGTATCTGAAAATTTAAATTTCTCTGAATGCTTGATATCACAACAAGGAGATCTCTCTCTCTCTCTCTCCTCTCTCAATATCTATTACTTCCTTTCATACTTGTATGAATGGATAGACATGTTGATTTCTATTGTTGTGGCCACATCTTCCACTTTGAGTCATGTCCTTTCCCACCTTCTTTGTGAGAACTTAATAATTCATCTTCTTGGTTTTATAGTATCCCTGCTCTCTCTTTCTGAGCTCAAGGGTCCTCTAAATTGAGTCATAAACCAAAAATAGCTTCCGAGTGTTTCTTGCTCTTTGCCTAGTAAACTCTCTCCTTCCTTATTAAAGCTCTTTGGTTTCCATTGTTTAAAACTTTTTTGGTTGTTGCAGGGTCTCACACCACAGCTTGGACTCATGGTGATCCTCCTGTTTTCAGCCTCCCCAGCACTGGGATGACAGGTGTGCACCACTATGCCTGGACTCCGCCTGGCTCAGCCCACTCTGGGGGCAAGGATCGCACTGCAGGATGGAAACACAATCCCTGTGCTCGCCTCAGCAGGCACTTTAGTCTGCTGTGCTATCTCCCTGGCCCTGATTGTTATCTTTTAAGCCATCCCAACCCCAGCTTCTTTCCTTACTTTGGGCTATTAAATGTTGTTGTTTTGACTACTTCAAGTGCTCTTTTCAGTTTATAATTTTTCTACAGGAGAACTTGGTAATCACTAGCTATGTGCATTAGGACTCCCTATTGATTCTGAGTAGAGATCTCTTTGGAACTCTAGACTCTTCCATGTTCCTGCCTCTCAGATATCTCCATTTGGATATTTTTTTAGTCCTAAAACTATCATATTCAAAATTGCACTCATGATCTTCTTTTAATTCTTCCTCTCAAGAAGTTTCCCCACAGAAGCAAATATTACCAAAATGTACTGTTTTCTAAATTAGGAACTTTAGAGCAGATACATATATTGTTTATCATCCAGCCTTCCTTGCTTTGTTTCTAAAATATTTTTTTTTTAAAATCTATCCACATCTTTCTATTTTCATTTCCATTGTCAGCAGGAGGCAGTTCTGTGATTCTACTTGTATTGCTTTGATTTCAGACTTGCCCCACCTAGCTGTTTTCAGATGGCAGAGCAAGTGATGTGCTAAAGCACGAAATGGAACATGCCACCTTTTGGCTCAAAGTGTGCAGAAGCTCTCTATGCTCAAACTCGTCACCGTAGTTGGCAGTGCATTTCACAGCTGCCCACTCGCTCTCTTTTGCTCAGACATACTGAATAGATCTGTTGAAAATCTCCTGCATCATCTCCGTGCATTTTCACAAGCCCTATCCTGTTAGTGGAAAAAGTTACCCCATCTCTTTCAGTTATTTACTCCTATTTCTTTGAATTTCTGCCTGGTTTTTGAATTCATTCTACTAGGTGTAATATGTTCCTTTAGCTTTGTTCATGTTTTTTTTTCTTAACATTTACATGGCTAATCATTTGTCTTACATCTTAGAATTTAAGTTAATAAAAGGTTAGACATTTTGATCTTTCCTGCTGAATTTCCAGCTTCTAAGCCATTGCCTGCATGCCAAGGAAATTCTCAGTGAAAAGTTGTTCAGTAAATGAGTGGATAAAAGAAAAATCAATGCACACATTTGATGATAGGTAAAAAGATCCATTTTATATACACTTTGTATTCCATTTTATATTCTTTTATGTACTCAGAAGATAATGGAAACACCTGAATTTAGAGAATAGTTGAATACTAGATTCACAATAGTCACCATGAGCATTATAGTAATCTCAAGAAAGAAAAGATCAATGGAAAGGATAAAACAGCTTGGAAAAGTTTCATAAAGAAAGCTGAAGATGATAAGAATATTGAAGAATGCTCAGGTCTGAGTATTGGGAAAGGAAAGGAAAGACATTTAGGAGCAGGAATAGCACTTTTTTTTTCTTTTTTGGCAGAGCAGGGGATTGAACTCAGGCCCTTGTGCTTGCCAGAGGAGTGCTTATTCTACTGAACCATCTCCCTGATCCCTAGGAATAGTATTTGCTTGTCGTGCAGTTGATTCTGACTGCTTGCTTTTCCTTTTTTGTTCATATTTTTTTTACGCTTCTTCTGGCACTGAAGTCACTTTTTCGCTTAAGTGTACTTTCTCTAATTCATAATTCTAGAGGAGTTACTGATGGCTGCATTCAAGCATGACCACCCTACCCAAGTTTTGCCTCACACGTGGTATCCCATGCCTGGGTGAGAGAGAGTGACCCATTCAGGGATAAGTATGATCCAGGGCAGGCTATTTATATTCCTTCCACAGATTTTTATGTGTAAGTGCTTGAGAGAAGTTTCTCATTTCTTTTAGGCTAGTGCTCGTAAAATGTAAGCCCGAAGCTATCTCTGCCCATGCTATTTCTTTTCCCTTTTATGTAGAGAAAGCTTGTCTGAAGTTGGAGAAAATGACAACACCCAGAAGCCTGAGAGTAAGAGGCCCACATTGTTTGAGTTTCTGGAGTCCCTGAGGCCATCTGTATCCCTGTCTTTACTATTTCTGTAGCTAATAATCCCTTTCTTAAGGCAACTCATGTGAGTGGGTTTCTGATAGGGAAGCTCTGACCAAAACAAGTAAGAAGTTACTGGGCAGATGTGAAGACAGACACAAAATGTCAGGAAGGACCACAGTGGAATAGTAAGAATGAGACAGGAGCACAAATCAGAGGCAACTCCTTGAGAAGAAAATGCATGAAACTTTGCTGGAGACTCTCCATATCCCGAGCAGCAGGAACAAGAATCAAAAACTGAAAATTCAGAGAATTTATGGCCAGTCAATAGGAATGGGGGTGGCTGGGAGGAGGAAGCGGGTGTGGGTGGAGGCAAGAGCCAAATCATGACAACGGGGTTCCTGGTAAAGACCGTTCTGTGTGAGTATACAGTTTTAGTGACATGACACACACTAGACTTGTATAAAATACAGGAAAGTAATCTAGCCATGTTGTATGTCAGCATTCCAAAGGATAGAAATCTATTCACAATTTAGCTTCCAAACTCTCTCTTTGGGTTCTCTTCTTCTTCCCACCTAAAGTGTGGAAAGAGTTTGTGGTACACAACAGCTTTTCTCAAAGTCTCATCTTTGTATTAGCGTTACCTGGGAACATTTGAGAAATAACAGTCCATGAGCCTAAGTACAGTGGAAGGGAAACTCTAGAGTTGACCAGTGATGTGACACGTCTCTAGCTGATGATACCTGCTAGGAACCATGGAATTGCAATGTCCTTTACCACTTTGTTCTACAACTGGGAGAAGCAATCCAATACATAGTTCTAGGGTTTAACATAGTATGTATCAATACATTAGAAAAGTATATTTCTCCTAAAATACATCTAGTAAGTATAGTTTGAGCATATGATGCTCTAGTTGTTTCAGATAGGGTAATGAACAAATCTGACAGTTAATGGAACAATTTGTTATATTTTAGCAATTAAAAATCATGCTATGGAAGTGACTGCCTAGGGGCCTGAGTGTTGGTTAGGGGGTCAAGCCAGTTTCCAGAAGGAATGATATTTAAATTGAGAGAGAACAACTGAGAACTAGTCTGGTGAGGGTCAGAAAGGACAGTGTGATGTCAACCCGCATCAGGAAAAGAAGAGACCTGGACACTTTCTGGGAACTGGAAACAGAACAGCATCAAGAGGCCATCGTTAATGAAGGGTCCTGAAGCTCAAGAACTAATTCTGATCGAGAGCTCATGCAGGATTTAAAATCATATTATAGCTTGTGTTTCAGAGCTTACGGAAAAGTTTCAATGAAGGGCTAATGTGAGGTGATCTTATGATTAAAAAGTAAAGGCTTTCTAACCAAACTTAACCATGGGTACAATGAATGGTGAATTCAAGCCCAAGCTATAATTGACTCCTACAGACTCATTTTCTAGATCAGGCTGAGACAAGGGTGTGAAAGAGGATATAGTGCTCATGTGGGGACTAGGTGCCAGGAACAGAAAAGAAGGAAGGGCTCCACGGGCTCTTCTGCTTTGTGGTTGTGGCTGAGCCTGCTCTTGCCTATGCATGTCTGAAGCAGCAGGGTGCAAATTCACAAGCAATGGCTGCTTCTCTCACGGTCATCTTCCTCCCTATGCGGGGGAGCCTGGTGCCTGCACTGTAGCTACTAGGTGGCTTTTCTCCTACATATGCTGTCTGGCAGAGATTTAATTTTCTTGTCACCTCTCTGAGAGTGATTACCCAATCTCTGTGTTCTCCCTGACCTTGACAGGATTTCTCCTGCTTACCAGCTCTCCCCTGTGTTAATGCCTGGTGGTAGCAAGAGCGATGACACACACAAGCATCCAGTGTCACGCTTGTAAAATTCGCAAAGAATTATGCAGCGTTGGCTCGGAGTGCTCTCCTGCGTTTCAACAACATGTCCCATATTGTCTGCTGGACAGCTGACACCAGAATGCCATTGCAATCACCAAA
This sequence comes from Ctenomys sociabilis, assembly GCA_004027165.1. NCBI lineage: Eukaryota > Metazoa > Chordata > Mammalia > Rodentia > Ctenomyidae > Ctenomys > Ctenomys sociabilis. The sequence continues at coordinate 26,495 of PVKA01001878.1, read as the reverse complement.
CAGCCCGTGTACAATGAAACTCATCATCCCTCTTCCAGCAGCCAGCCCCTGACCTCTCTTGTGTCTGTCAACAGCATCAGCATTTCCTGCCTCTTGAGTTTCAAGATTTAGAGTCAGCCTTGATACCCTTGTCTCACAGTTGGAGCAAATCCAGCCACAGAAGTTGTTGACTTGGTGGAATGCCAAGACACCCTTTGTCTCTCTCCTCCATTGCCTGTTATCACACATTCTGTTGAGTGCATGGCAGAGTGCTTTCACCCACGACTCCTAAATTTAGTTTTCATTCTCAGCACATCTCCTGGCAAACCGTAAGTGCTCTGGATATGACTCTTGGTCAGACTTACTTTATTTACTAAACACTGTTCAAATGTGTGGTTTTCATTGTTGTTCTTGCAGGGGAACCCATTACATTATTCAAGCAATTTTTTAAAAAGTCTTTTGTGTATTTATTTGATATAGTGTCTCACTACATACCTTGGACTTATAGTGATCCTCCTGTCTCAGCAACCCATGCTCCCCACCCAGCACTGGGATTATAGGCATGCATTACCACACCTGGCTTCTGGGGCTGGCTTGGTACTGCCAGGTTGCCAAGGATGGCGCAGCAGGTGGTACCTGGAATTGAACCCAGATCCTTGTGCTTGCCAGGCAAATTAGAGCACTGTGTTGGCTTCCCAACCCCCATTGCATTCTTAGGGGAAAATTATACAGAACCTTGATGAATAAGAGAGACCAGCATATATCCTCCGACTGAAGGTGGATTGAATGAAGCACAATCTTCCCATCATCTTGCCTTCAGCTTTTATAGCAAATGTTTGGAACTCAAAGATTTCAATGAAACTATAAATAAACACAAACTTATACATTAGAATATAAGCAACTTGGAATGATCTATGTTTTCCTCCAAGTGATTCAAGAAGTTACTTATTATCATCAGATGTAAACCTTCAGACCTAGCTACACAAATTTATAAATACTTGTTAAGTGCAGTCTCCTTAGCCTATCTGGACTAATGGAATCCTCTCTGAGCTCAGCATCTGGAATCCCAGACAGGCATCTCTACTAATTCAAATACCTTCAAAGTGCTTGGCCTACATCTTCCTAAAGGATTCCTGTACCCTATTGGATGGGTAGCATTTTTCCCTTTTTTTGAGATTCCTGCTTTAGTCCTCTTCTTACATTCCTATCTTATACTTTTTAGCTATGCATTTAATTTTTCCTACTTAGATAATAGTCCACTTGAAGAAAAATTTTTTTGGTCACTTCTTATATCTAGTATCCAGTGCAATATGTTGTTAATAGCATGTACTTAGTTAGTATAGTTTGATTATAATCCAGGAGAAAATGAAAGCCAGGGGATCACTAATCCCACTTGCATTAATAGAAATCTAAGTTAAATATCCTGTCCTTAGAAATATTCTTCCTGACTAGTACTTATAAGTTAGAAGAACTGGTTAGCGTGACTTTAATTTAAACATTACTCTCTCCCACATTACCGTTACAATTAAAGCTGCACCACCGGTAGTTTTTGATTAAATCATGCTACAAGTAGATTTTGGACCTGAGAGTAAATGCTTACAAGAGAGGGTCTCAGTTTAAACTAGAAAAAATGTGTCATTTATCCATAGATTTACACACAAACCATACTCAAATTGTAAAACATTTATTTACCTTAGAGTAGAAATTAAATGGTGTCTCTTTACTATTAAGTCGTTTATATTCCCTAGCAAGGTGTACCTGGCCCCGTGGAGTCTGGCCCACTCCACCATCCCCCTCCTTGGCTAAGCTACTTCCACCTCCACCACCACATCCTGGCCACAAGAACAGCTTCTCAATTTCCTGGACTTCTAGCTCCTTCCCTCCTACTGCCTTCCTCCTAGCAGCACTGTGTGTCTGGATGGTGTTCCATGCTCTTTCCTTCATCAATTCCTGCTGATCTGTGGGCATCAGTCTGCTTGCTACTTCCTCAGGAGAATTCCTCTCTGATTCCTAGAATGACTTACTTTTCCTTCTGATGTGCTCCCAAATTGCACTACCATGATTATAAACATATGCATAAAATGTAAAATACACCGTTTGATGTCAGTGTTCTCCACCAGACTACAAGCACTCTCATAGCTGAAATTATCCAAATATTACGCACTGTAATACTCTCAATGCCTAGGATAAAGCCTGATGCATAATAAATGCTTGACAGAGTAAATGAATGACAATTTTATGCATGAGTATCTTTTAAAACTTCCACAGAAACAAACCATTCTAATGCTATCACACATGTGGACCTTAGTTCTTGCTCCTGCCTTCTGTGGACAAGGACCCCTTCTCTAGGTCATGTGATTCAACTTTTCAACTTCAAATTTTATGAAAACAAATCCAAACAATTGAGCAGTGTGCAATAGAATCTTCCACTTGTTCTCAACTAGACTTCAGTTTAAATAAATAATTGCGAATAATATGAACATTTTAAATATAAACTTTGATTAAAATTGCCCTTTTTTCTTTTTGCATAGATAATCCTACAAGTCTTTTCAGTGTTATTTTGAAAATTTACAATTCTGTGTAAAAAGTACAAGAAAGCCCAATCTAATTGTTATGAAAATGTCCACCTGAAATCCTATGATGATCGATAGAGTCAACAAGTCCCCTTTTCTAAAAGCACTAGCCACCCCATCGATACATCTGTGGCCTGTTCGTGTTTTCAGCCTTCAGTTACCCTGCTGAGTCAGACAACTAGAGAACAAATTACAGCTCACTGCAGAGGAGACTTTTATTTTTATGGCCCAAAAATCTAACCTTAAAGAACTCCATCACCTTTAAATATCTTTCTGTCCGGGTGTTAACCGTTCACCAAATTTGCATTAAACAATCAAAGGTTCCACACACTCTCACTCGTATTTCCTCCAGTACTATTTGCAGAAGTGGGATTCGTACAAGACTCAACTGTTTTGTTAGTCCCTTTGTCAAGATAAGTCATTGTTCAACTCAACAGACAGGGGGAGAAATCTAATTCTATTCTATCAAACTCATGAACACCTCTGCAGTATTTTTCTCAAATCTCCATCAGAAAATATAGCAGTGTGAAAAACTTATGCTTTCAGGGTAGAATACAAACACACAGAGAACTCACAGCAAGAAGAAATGCATGTGTGTGACATCAAGCCCTCCTCTGTAGTGACTGACCTGCAGACTTCTACATGGTCAGACCCATCCTCACAGGCAGCAGGAGGCTTCGGAACCGAGCTATGCACCTGGAGCCCTGAATCGTCCACATACTTGGTTTCTTCTGTGACTGCTGCTGTTTCTGTGCTGGAGTCTGTTTCTGAAAGTCTTTTCTTGCTCACTTCATTTTGCCTGACACTGTGCAAGAGCTTAGAATCTTGGGGGCAGCATCTGCCTTTGTTTCCCTCTGGCTTCCTTGAGGGTCTCTTCATCTCAAGGGGTCCTCTCGACAGGGAAGCACTGCATTCGTGGTACCTTATGATTTTGCCTCTGCAGAGGTTTAAAGAGCGGCTCTCACACTCCATCAGCTCCTGTTGCTGCTCACCTTTGGATCCCAAATCAATAAGCTCAATTCCTTTAGGAGTGGAAGACCGAGCTAAACTTGATTTATTATTGTTTCTCCTTCTTCGTGACAGTCTGAATTTAACCTGGGCTCTCCTTCTGGCCTGCATCCAATGACTCTCATCTGTGGAGGATGAATCTGAAGAATCTTTGTAAAGTTCCCTCCATCTGGGGCTTGAGATCTGGAGGTGGAAGTCTTTTTCTTTCCCTTTTGTCTTTTCTTCTGAATGCTCATACCTCTCAGAGGCCATCCTTCTCCTCCTAGGCTTCTGTTTTACTGGTTTCTTACCCGAATCCTTAGCTGGACTCAGCACCATAACAGGGGTACAGTGCTCAAAGGCATCTTCTGACATGTCATGCAAGGTGGAAGATCTAGACAAAGCAGCAGGCAAAGGATGGGAAGCAGGAATGGAGGAAAGTCATGGAAAGATGGGGAGAGAGAGCATGATGAAAATGATAGTATGACCAGAAGTTGGTAAACAAAGATCAACTGAAGAAAATGAACCAAAGGGGGAAACAATCGAGCCAAGTATAAATTGTCCATAGGCAAGGTAAAGCAAAGCACACGCCACACATTCTCAGAACATAACACAAAAATCGCAACACTAGTCTAAAGCATATTGAATAGGATCATTTGCTCAGTACTTACCTACAGATGTCCTGAGTGGATGGACAGACAGACAACCTTGACTGGCTCCTGGGAGCTGTCCCTGTTGTGGGGCTGCTGGCCTGGAGGAACAAGTTAGATAATTTGGCATCTTGGTTAAGGTAATACATGGTAGATATCTTGCTTTTTTTCCACATATTTAAAAAGTTACAGCAATCGTGGCTGCCGGTCATGTTGCTCATGATGCAGCTTACAGAATATAGGAAGTCAGGGGGTGAGTTTTGCAAAAGTAAAACCCATTTGAGGAACTTAGAACAGCTGATATGCTGTGCCACTCTGCTGTTACTTCATTTATGGGAGGGGAAGATAATTCCACAAGTTTCTATCTTATTAATTATAATCTTTGGAGAGGCACAATTTCTATTTACCTGGGAAATGATCGTGTAATGCTTGTAAGAGGTTAGAAAGTAAAAGAGTACAATGACAGGAGTGACAAGGATGGCAATCATCCGGGAAGGCTAAGTAGTCAAACAGCCATTACATTGTGAGACAGTGCCCCAAGTCAACATCATGAGATAATATATTTGGAAACACATTGAAATATTAAAAAGCCTGCAGTTATTAATATTATTATTTCATCAACGTATCCAATAAAATGGAGCCATTGAAACATTGTTGACTGTATATATTTTTAATTCCTCTGACACACTGAGTTTGGGAATGAAAGCCTGCAATGACCCAACTTATTAGCACAAAGATAACACTTTTCACTAGGTTCCTACCTTTGTAACAGATTCTTCACTCTGACTTCTTTAAAATGTTGTATTTAATACAGATCATGAAGATAAAGATAGTATACATGAAAAATTTACTGAGTAATTGTACCATGGTTTTTACCTGCCATCTCTAATATTTGCAATAATTTCACAAGAGGGAAGTAAAATAATTATAGTTGGGAGGGACTATTATGTGCCAGTCATTAGTTTTGACAATATTGTAAGTGCATTGACTAATATTGTAAGTGCATTGACAAATGCCATAATTATTCCTATATTACAATTGTGGAAACTGAGAAACTACAGAAGCTTCTCACTGACTCTCAGTAAAGCAGAGATTTGGACCTCAAATTTGGCTCCTTGCACAGCAGCATTGGTGGAGTTAGGGGTCCAGATTCAGTGCTGTATGATTGCACAGATAAGAGTACACAATCTTGTCACCAAGAAAACAATAGTAAAAGTAGAAAGATTCTTTAAATTTCAAAATTGTGGTTTCAGAGCTATGGGAATCATCCCACACTGACCCAGAGAAAGAGCAACTAATTCTAATGTAGCTGGTAAGAAAAAAAAAATATTAGAAGAGGAGGTACAGTAGGCTGGACAGCGGTCCTCTAAGGAGATCTACATCTTAATCTGGGGACTTCATATATTTATCTACATGGCAGAGGCTTTAACAAAGGCAGTGGAGAATTTTGAGATGGGAAGATTCTTTTGGCAGACTGATTATACTCATAAAGCTTCTTCAAGAAGAAAGAGGTACAGTTACAGTCTAATAAAGAAATGAGAATGGCTGGCCAAATAGTTTAGTGGATTAAAGCATCTGCTTAGATGCAGGGGTCCACAGTTTGATCCCCTGGCCTGTTGTGCTGGCCCTACCCCTGGGGACATGCTGAGATAGCAACTGAGACTGGGTGTGGTGGCATGCCCTTGCAATCCCAGCACTTGGGAGGCTGTAAACAGGAGGATCGCTATGAAGTTGATCTATGCAATGAGACCCTGCACACTCTGTGCTCTCTGTCCTAAATACAAAAAAAAAAAAAAAAAAAAAAAAAAAAAAAAAAAAAAAAAAAAAAAAAAAAAAAAAAAAAAAAAAAAAAAAGAAGGTAATTTTAGAGATCAGAAAGAAGGAAGATGCTACATTTTGAAATTAAATGGACAGGGATGTCAGCCAAGGAATGCATGCATGCTCTAGAGGCCATGAAAAGGGTTTTCTCCCTAGACCTTCAGCAGGAATGCTACAGACACCCTGATATTGGCCCTGTCTGGCTTCTGGCCTCCAAAACTAGAAGATGGTACATTTGTGTTGTTTAAAGTGAGCAATAGTTGCTAATCATTTAAACCAGTCACTAACCAATAATACAGGAGAGGGCAACTTAGATGACCTTTTTGTTTGTTTGTTTGGGCACTTTAAACGATCTTAATAGGAAAATGGGAATTAGTAAAGAAGAGATTGAAAATGTTCCATGTTAGAGGAAATGGTGTATTGTGACGAGGCCGGGCATGACCAACATGTTTCTGTACACTGACAGATGCGTGCCGGCTTTTGATTTCCTGGCCTTTTCTTATCAATTCTTGAATATTGTGTGTTTTTAACTATTTAAATATTATTTTGAACATCAGTCTATTTTCAGTGATTGTGAACATCTGTATTAAATTCCACTTCTTCCAATAGGTTTTTCTTTTAGTTTTTAGAATAGATTAATTTCTGCATCTTTTGGGCAACTACAGAATCCATTTTTGTAAAACATAATTTCTCTTCCATAGGTGGTGAGCAGTAAGTTTCTTTAGACTGTACAGTCCTTTTTCCTAGTATGCCTAGACATTGGTAGGGAGTTCTGCACAGAGCAAGTGCTGGATAAAGGTCATGTATAGGTTGGAACTTATTCTCATAAAATTCAGTTCATCCCAAAATGTCTCCAAATCACTGATTTCATTAAGGGTACGCACCCCATTAAAATGAGCCTCAGAATGGATATCCATGGCTCTGAAGACTCACAGGCAAAGATGTGGAAATAAGACGTCATCATAATAGAACAGATTTTATAGTCTGATGTGTCTGAGAAAAGGTATATTTTACAGCCAGAAAATTGTTTATTACTGAAAACAGAACATGCACAGCACACGGCTTTCCTTTGCAGGCTGTTTTGGTCCATGCCACTGAACCAAGTGATATTTATGCTGATAACGTTTTAGTACATTGAAGGGACTAAAAAGCAGTCCTGTTGCCCTTGGGCTGTTTAGAAATCTCACCCTCGATTCTAGTTCATACACAGCTGGGCTGCCCGTCGGCAGCAGTAGCAGCCCCTGGGCCTGTGCCCTGGGCCTCCTGTGTTCACCTGTATGCCCTGCACTTCTGGGTCTCTGCCTGGCAGCTTCCCTGCCTCAGCCCCATCCTTTCTGCTTCGCTGTGGGCCTATTGGCTCCTGCACACAGACACAACTTGAGAGTTTGTAACCCTGGGCTTAGTGGAGACTGGGAATACACACCATGTTTTCTTCACTCTGAGGAGGGACAGTTGTGAGTAGTTCCACAATAACTTCCAGAATTTCTCAATAGGTCCCCGTCTGGAGCAAGGCCCCGCTTCCCCTAGTTCATTAACTCATCCTCTTACTGATGGTTCTCTTTTCTCGCTCCTAATTTTCCCATGCATTACTGTTTTTATTTGAGGGATCATCTGCTCAGAAAACTGCTGGCAACCCAGGCTGCATCTAAATTAAGAGTGAGATTGAGTGAGAATGGCCTCTTGTGGAACACAGCCGAGATAAAACGTACCCTCGCTTGTTTGGCTTTTGATTCATTTTCTCAGAAAACACTAATTAGAGGCTAGGAGGTTGTAGATACTGTGATGAAGAAAGAGATGGTATGTGAAGATATATGCTATAGGACTTCTTGTTTAGTGCAGAGGTGTGTGAATGAACAGGAAAAATCCAGACAGTTTTATGCATCCTGACAGAACCCAGGAGTGGGCGTGCTGAGGAAGGCAAGGTGGCTGGTGGGGAGCAGGGCGGTGCAGTAAGGGTCCCAGCGGCGCTAATCAGTAACCTGGAGGAGGTGAGGATGGGCTCAGTGGGGAGAGCAGTCCAGACAGGGAGAAAAGTGTGCTGGGGCACAGACTAGAAAGGCAGCAAGCACAAGTGGTTCCTCAGAAGTCAATAGAATATGTGCAAGACAGGAAGAGCAGCATTATGAGAGTGGAACTAAGAGCCTAAAATCTGTCTGTCTGTCTGTCTGTCTGCCTGCCTGCCTGCCTGCCTATCTATCTATCTATCTGTCTGTCTGTCTGTCTGTCTGTCTGTCTGTCTGTCTATCTATCTATCATCTGTCTATCATCTATCTATCATTTATCAAGTATAGATAGTTGGCTAGCCAGCTAGCCATTCATTCCTTAGCACAAATACATTTTCATTTTAAATCAGTGGAAAAGGGTAGGTTATTAAATAAATGTATTGAAAGAAGCAACTTGTCACTTCAAAAACCAAAGCTGAATTCCTGTTTTGTTGCTTGCACTAAATTTAGGCGGATAACATATTTAAATAGAATAAAAGAACCCCACAAAAGCATATGAAACATAATTGAGTAGACTTACGCTGTGGATGGAAATTCTATTCTTACAATGACATGAAACAAAAAATTAATATAGGAAAAAAAAATAACCATGGTTGTTTTAAACATAAACTCTTGAAATTTATACAAAAGACATACATTTACATGTAACCAGGGACAACATAGAGAAAACTCAAAACTACAGTGTTATATTTTGTAACATATGTGAGCCAAGTAGCTAACTGTTCTGGTTTTCAGAAATCGCTTAAAAATGAGAAAGACAATTTGATTGATCTTATAGAATGAGTAATTGCACAGAACTGAAATATCAAGTGGTCAAAAGTCATGTGTGAGAAGATCTCAATTTCAAGGTAAAACTTGCAAATTCAGTTAAGAATGTTATTCCATCCACTTTCATTTATCAGATGAGAGCATTAAAAAGAAAAGCCACTGCTAATTCCCTCCTGGTGGAGCTGAGATGTGAAAACCAAACATTGACCCATATTCCCAGAGTAACTGAAATCTTTATAGTGTATTTGAAGGCCAGTTTGGCAGACATTATTGAAATAGGAATGTCTACACAATTTGAGTTGGAAAACCTACTCATAGAAATTAGTTTTGCTAAAACATTTGCACAATTGCCTAAAGATATACTTATACAAGAATATTTATATTATTATTATTATTTTTATTTTTATTATTACTATTATTATTGTTGTTATTTTTCTTTTTTGAGATAGGGTCTCAATATGCAGCTCAGTCTGGGCTTAAGCTCACTTTGTAGGCCAAGCTGATCTTGAACTCAAAGTGGCCCTCCTGTCACAGCCTCCCAAATGCTGAAATTACAGCCATGCACCACCACTCCCTCCTAAGAATGTTCACTCTAGCACTGTTCATAATAGCAAGGAATTAGAAACAACCCAAGTGTTTATTGATTACTCACAATAAAGCGTACAATTCTTTATTAAAATAAAACAAATGTAGTATACCATATACATACACCCTCCCATATACATACATATTTAAGATGTGTTTTTGAAGTATAAATTAAATTTCCAGGGCCATGGAGATAGCTCAGAGAACAAAGTGCCTACACAGGCAAGTGCAAGGACATGGATTTGATCTCTGTACCATATGCCATTCTGTGCTGCCCTCATCCCTCAGGCCCGCTGAGCTGGCCACCAAGGCTGGGCATGGCGGTGGATGCCGGCAACGCCAGAGCTAGATAAGCTGGAATAGGAGAATCACTATGAGTTTAAGCTGAGTAGTGAGACCCTGTACCAAATACATAAAATTTAAAAAATAATAAATTTCAGAAGTATATATTGCATGATCTTGATAAATAGATCTTGTTCATCTATTTGTGTATGCTAATGAAAAATCTGGAGACATATGCATTTATTTCCTGACAATGATTATCTTTGTGAGGTAGGATTCTGGAAAATCTATTTTTAAATTCTCAGTTTTTTTAAATTAATTTTATTGAGAAAGAAATAACAATGAGACACTTTCAAAAAAGGTTAGTAAGACAGTTGCAATAATTAATACATTGCATATTGCCTTTGTAGTAGCTATTCATCTTGTCTAAACACTAGTACATATCTTTATTCTCATTGAACTAAGAAAGTAGCTGTATATCTATCCTAACTAATTCATATATATATATATATATATATATATATATATATATATATATATATATATATTCCCACTACAAAATTGTCCTTCATTTATATCCCCTTTTTTTGTTTTTGTTTTGTCAGAGATGGGTATTCCATTGCCATTCAGATATTATAGGTGTGTGAATTCAGCAAAAATAATCCAATATAGTCCAGTAGTCCATGATAGTAGTGGGTTATTCTCAGGACTGGCAATGTGATTGAGCTTTTTACAGCTCAGCATATTAACATGGCTTTAATTTTTATACCTCATGTTTATACTATTCTGCTGGATGGTTAAAACCAAGATAAAGCCAGACCTATATAACAAAAAAATGTAACTTTTGCATCTGACATCATTGTCAGTAGTTAAATGTATACATCTCTAGATTTTTCATTAGCATATCCAAATAGATGAACATCAGCCAAATCCCCTCAGGATTTACCCTGAAACCATGTATAGCAGTTTGTACATATGTTGTCAGCCATCTGGATGAGTCACAGCCATTGCTTGACCAATTTGCTTTCTGTGAAAGCCTGAGAGAATGTTTTATTTCTAGGTGACTCTCCTTAGGCACACTATACATTACTGATCACTCTCCTCTGTGGTCCCATAATCTTCTTCAACAGAAAGTTTAGGACACCACTGAGTTATAGGATATAATAGTACAGCTTCTCTTATATCCTGAGTCCTCACTGACCTTGAAAGGCTAGGGCCAAAATGTTGGCTACCCTTGTAGCCCTTCTTTTTCTCTAAATTTTGTTCTGCAATCTTAAATTGTTAACTCTTCCGAAGAGAAGCTTAATAAGATTATTATGCTACAACATAAGCAGTGGAGCTTGACATCATTATCTGGATATCAATTGCTTTAGACATAACATGGAACAGGTATTTTCCAACCATTGTTGATAGTTAAACTTGAAATTCCTATCGAATAAATTCTAAGATTTGTGATTCAAAAACACTCTAATTTTAAGAACATAATTGTTCAATCTTGTCAGTGATATAGTAAGTTACTGCCAATAATATTAAACATCAAGTTTGTGTTGTTTACCATTCACTGTTGAAGCGATAAAGTCATTGCTTACTGAACCTTTGAGTTTCACTTCTTCTTTCAATTGAATGTAGTCCATCACAACAGCTAATGAAAGCTTTGTTAGGATGGTAACACGACTTCAGAGATTTGAGAACTACTCTGTAGAGTGTCAAAAGTCCAAGACTTGTAATAAAGCACAGGTCTTGAGATGTTAGGATTCTTTTTATTCTTTCTGATTACACATGCACTTGACATTTCCTTGAGGGAACAACAGCTCTAGACTAGGGATTCTGGTTCATAAGTAAAAGTTAATCACTGGGGAACTATTTAAAAATACCTTTATCTGGCCTGACTAGAGTCTCTGAGACTCGAATCTGAATCTGGGCAGAGGATCAGATACTAGTATTGTAAGAAGTGGCCCTGGTGATTGTAATTTGCACCTAGAACTATGGACCACTGGAATTGGTCAAACAAGATCATGTCATACTTTCAATTTCATCTTAGGTGTCCTTCTGATACTACAGTGTATTTGTCATAGTCTTGCAGGCTTGTCTCATGCATATAGCAGCTCTGGAGCACAGTTCTTGTGAGTGTCAACCAATGTCTTGGTGACACTGTTGAACTTCTGACAGCTGCCATTCACTTTTTACTTAGTACTCCCGATTCCATGAGACTGCACTGTCTTCACACAATCCTGAATGGCAGGAAATTCACACTTCCAGGGAAAACCTTCAGTGACCGAGAGTAGGAGATTGTGGATAAGGCATCTATTTTAGTGAGAGATCATTATTAGGTTATTCCTCGAAAGAGTCTTATAATTAAAAGTCCTATTGTTATTGCTATTATTATTATTATTATTATTATTATTATTCTGGAGGCAGAACCTGGAATTGAACACAGGTCCTTGTGCTTGTGGGGCAAGTGCTTATTCTACTGAGTCATCTCCCAGGCCCAAAGTCTTATTATTAAAAGCTTGCTTTTGAAAGGCTAGGGCCAAAATGTTGGCTGGCCTTGCAGCTCTTCTATTTCTCCAATTTTGATCTGTGAACTTAGGTTGTAATCATGTAGAAGAAAAGCTGATTAGTATCCTGCAGCATATACTTTTCAGTTTGCCCTAACTATCTGACTCAATTCTTTTTAGTTGTTGTTGTACATTTCTATTTGTATTTCTTCTTTTGACTTCTTATACTAGGGAGACTATACAATATTTGCACATGTGTGTCTGCTTTATGTCACTTACAAGTATATGTTTAAGTGGCATCCACTTCAATATAAATGCTTCAAGTTTATCATTTTTTATAGCTGAGTAATACTCCACTATATAGAAATACCACATATTTTTCAACCATTCCTCATGTGACTCACATCTTGGCTTTTTCCAAGATTTTGTTATCACAAATTGTGCTGCTATAAACATAGGTACACATATATCACTATCATATAATGTTTTTGAAGACTCAGGACATAGCAGAACCTGTATTGTAACATCATGAAACTCAGTTGTGCCCCAAATTTTCTGATCAAGGAGATTATGGACCCACAGAAGAAAGAGACTGATGATGTATAGTGTGCCTGGGGAGAGTCACATGGAGAGAAAACTTTCTCTCAGGCTTTCATAGAGAGCAAACTGGTCAAGCACATGGATGACATGGATCTACAGAGTAAGGTACAGGATTACAAGATAAACCTTGAGGGGACTTCACTGACCTCAACAGAAGCAAAAGATACATCTTATGGTATATAGGGCTTGATCTATCTTCTCAGTCTTAACCATCCAGCAGATAAGTATAAAAATGAGATATACAACGCGGGGCCATAATAATAAGTTGAGTTGTAAACGACTACAGTCAATAACTTCTTCAGATAACTCACTATTATTGTGGAATTCTGGACTGGGTTGGATTGTGTCGCTGAGTTCAGGCACCTAAATTGGTTTAATGACAATGGAGTGCTCATCTTTGACAGGTCTAGACACACACAAAAAACGAGTATACAAAGGAAGAATCATGATGTGTGTGTATAAACAGTACAGTTAGGATAAATATGCCGTGCTCCTGCATAATTCTATGAGAAGCAAGATTTGCACTAATAGTAATTGGACAAGATATTATGTTGTCTTCCAGTACTATGAACAACCACCAGGAAGATAACAAGGTAGAAAGTATTAATTATGGAATCTGTGATATAATTCAGGTATAAAAAATAAGATAAGTATATAGCTACACTCTCTTCATTCACTGATTAGAGGCATCTGCTATAAAATGTCTGTAAGTATAATATCATGTATGCATCTTGTATGATATCAAAACATTACAAAAACAGTTTGCAATGTATTAATTTATCAAATCTTTCCTGTTAATTTGTCTTGAAACTGTCTCGTTGCTATTTGTTCTTCAATTAAAAAAATAAAATAAAAAAATTCTACAAGCAGACATCAGAATTACACTGTATTGTAGTTCAACTGGACAACATTTACAGAACACTGCATCCAACATCTGCAGAGTGCACATTCCTGTCATCTGCACATGAAATATTCTCCAGAAATAGATTATATATTAAGCCAAAGAGTAAGTTTTAACAAATTCCAAAACAAAACAAAACAAACAAAACCTTGAAATCATGTTTTATACCATTTATGGGACCAATGGAATAAAAATAGAAGTAAAAAACAAGCTTGCTTTTTTACTTTGAGGAGGAAAGAAACATGTTTAGGTTTTTTTTTTTTTTTTTTTTTTGTGTGTGTGTGTGTGTGTGTGTGTGTGTGTAAGGTCTCACTACCCACCTCCAACTCATAGTGATCCTCCTATTTTCAGCCTCTCCAGTGCTGGAATTACATCCATGTACCACCATGCCCAGACTCAGTCTCCAGCTCAGCACATCCAGTGATGAGGCTGGCACAGCATGTGGTGCCCGGGACCAAACCTGGCCCCTGCAATTGCCAAAGCAGGCATTAGTCCACTGAGCTATCTCACTAGCCCTTCAAAGGAAAGAAATGTATTTTAAAATCTCCAAATCTTTCTTTTTATCAATCTAGAAGAGGTCTTGGAATTCTAGGCAGAGTTTTCCAGAGGCTGTTGTGTTCTTACAGGAGAGAAGGTCTGATATGGAGAAGCGTAAAGTCACTCTCTGCTTACTGTCATTGCTGCTGAAGAACAAGACAAGGGAAGAGCAAGGAGCAAATCCCACTGTCTCTATCTACCATTTATCTGTTGTGGCTTAAAGATGGCTGAGAAGAGGGTGCAGGGGTAGAGCAGAGTGTGTGAAGTCTCAGCAGTATATTCCTAGGGGAAACCGAGAGCATGAATCTTATTCTTCCCTTATGTGGACACACTGCGCTGCAGGTCTCTGAATGCAGGTCCTATGAGCAGTGCATGGTCCTGTGGGCACAGGGGCCTGAGGCAGATGGGTCTGAGATGCTTGCTTCCCCTTCCCTGGCATGGTGTAGAGGATATCCAGACACCTGGTGCTTCCCTGGGCATGGGAACAACAGCTGGGATTGCTCAGCTGGAGAACTGACTGTGGGTTACTGAAGGAGCTAAAAGGAGCATGATTTTGTAACCAGGGATCACATCAAGATCACCTAGGCCTGGGGCAGAAGGTGAATGCTGAGCTGGTTACACGACCCCCACGTGGGGCACTTAGCAATATGTCTGGCAAAACCTGGAACTCAGACCTCAGCACAAAGCTCTCTGCTCCAAGGGTATTCAGAAAATTGAAGGGAGATGGGAAAAAAACTGGGAGCCTGAAGATGATGAATTTTAATATTTATTTATTTATTTATTTATTTGGTACACATTCTCGCTATGCAGCTCAGACATGTAGCGATCCTTCTGTCTCAGCTTCCTCACCCCTGGGATTCAGCAGGTGTGCATCACCATGCCTAGTTTCAGTGACTGGCACAGTGGGCCAGAGGTTCCAGGGCCAGCAAAACATGCAGTACATGAGATTCAGTCTGGGTCCAGTGCTTCCCAGGCAGGTGCCTAGAATGTACAACTAGTACTGAAGAATCCAGCTGGCCTTGGGAGGCCCTAGAAAGCCAATGTGTGGAGCTACCCTGGGGTTCACAGAATAAGCTCAGCCAATAGGATACATCTCCTGTTGAAGCACAGAGTTAAAAACAGAGACAGAATCATGACTGTTAGAAAGAGGGACTGGTAGGGAATTTTAAGTACCAGCCCATATACCCTCCTGTTTTTCAAACTGGTCATTTGTTTCAAGTAATATAGCCCAGATCCATGATAAGATTTGCCAGTACTTCAGATTGGGTGACTTGGACCAGGAGATGCTAAAACTACTCAGGTGAGGAAGGACTGTCTTCTCGCTGTGCAGGGAACATTCTGGAAAGAACTTGCAGTATAATCATGGAACTGAGGCTAGCTAGTAAAACCAAGGCTTTCTGGAAGCTGACCAAGAAGCAGCTTCCATTGGTCATCATATCCTTGCTGTCTTGTCTCCTGCCAATCCCAGCTCTGGCAATCGGCTCATGTGGGCATCAACCAGTCTCTTGGTGACACTGTTGAACTTCTGACAACTGCCAGTTGCTTTTTTACTTTGTACTCCTGATTCCATGGGACTACACTGTTCTCACACAATCCTGAACGGGAGGAAATTCACACCTCCAGGGGAAACCTTCAGTGACCAAGAGTAGGGCATTGTGGATAAGCCATCTATCTTAGTGAGAAATCATTGGTTATTTGGTTATTTCTCAAAAGAGTCCTATAAAAATTGGATATCTATCCCTATCCTCAAAATGAACCCTTAAGTGAACTACTCCTCAACCCCATATCATTCTTTGTCCACTCCCTATTTATGATTCTTGGGCCACTTCTCAAATACTACACCTGCATCCAAACTGCCATCCCAGGCTGCTATGGTCTAGATGTCCCGCACGAACCTTGAGTGTTCCTATGCCAGCCTTTTGGAAGGTGATTGGATCATGGGGCTTAGAACTGACTTACTGACAGGAGGGATCAGTCGCTGGGGGCGTGGCCCAGGAGGTTCACCTTCCCCCCAGTTCCTCTCTCCTCTTGCTGTCCGTATCCTGTAAGCAGCCCTCCTGCATGTGCTCATCTGCCATGTGGTCCAGCTGAGCATGGGCTGAAATATAGGGTAAAATGTACCTCTTCTCCTTTAAAGTGCAAGCGTCAGGCACAGCTCTGAGGTAGACCCCAACTGAGATACAACCGGCACCGGAAGTAGCGCTGGCAAGCAGATCCACATGTAGATTTTAGGAGCCGGACCACTCACAGTTCTGCATACCAAGGTACTTGGCTGGGAACAACTGTGCAGGTGACATTGTCTGGCGAGCCAAGCATCACGGCAGGATGGACGAGGTACAGGTGGAGGGTAAGTGCGCAGTCGTGCGCACATTCATGCAGGAAGTGTTACGGTTTGCATCTGAGGTGTTCCTGAAGAACTCAGGTATTGAGGGCTTGTCCTACAAATTGACAAAGTTTACAGGGAGCATAGAGGTGATTGAGTCATGAGGCCACTAACCTCATCCATTCAACAATCCGTGGATGAGCTCCAGTCATTAGGTGGGGGAGCTCAGTGTGATGGAGGACGTTGGCCTCCCTGTGTTTTCTGGGTGCTGTTAGGGGAACAGTCTTCCTCCTCCACAGCCTTCTGCCCTGTACAGTGCTGTCCTGCCTTACCACAAGTCCAGGGTTATGGGACCAATCACCTTGGACTGAGCACACTGAAATGATGAACAACAACAACAACAAAAAGCCTACCAAAAACAACTACAAAAAACAAAAGCACAAAACAAAATCCTAAAACCAATGACAGCAACAATAAAAATATCCCCTTCCGTTTTCTCAGATATTTTGTCACTGTGACAAGAAGCTAACACAGAAGAGAAAATGGTAATTTTGTCTTGTTGCTGTGGTTATTATTGTTGTTTCAAAGTGTATTTATTTATTTTTTTTGTATTTTAGGGAAGGGTATTCAGGGTGTTCAGAGTCTCATTGCTATATTGGACTCATAGTGATCCACCTGTTTACAGCCTCTCAAGAGCTGGGATTACAAGCATGCACCACCAGACCCAGTCTCAATTGCTGTCTCAGTGCACCGTGTGGGGGGCAGGGCCGGCACAGCAGGCCTGGGGATCAAACCCCCAGCTCCTGGGCCTGTTTGCTATTAACCTGCTGAGCTATTTGGCTGGCCCTTCAAAGTGTATTTCATTGCTTTAAAAATGCCTATGAAAGAGAGTAGTAGTACAGTCATCTGAGCCAACTAATAACCTCAGTGCTGCACAAAAGCCCTTATGTAAGTATTCTCCCAAGTGCAGTCACAGTCCCCAGGCAGAAGCTGGAAGACAAACACATCACTGCTCTGTCAAGTGGTCAGCTCCAAAATTCGTTACATTTCTTAGGAGATCCTGCTAAATCAAACTTGTATCACAGCAGTGTGCTCTGCTCCCGGGCATGGGCTTCTATTTTTCTGTCTCGCTGCTGCTGCTCCCTCACTTCCGCTGCTTGGGGATAGATTCCAAAAAACCTCCCTGCACACTCTTGCCCTAGGCTCTGTTGTTCAGAGATCATAAACCTGGACACGGGAGAATTCACATGGACTGTAATCGGAGACAGGAGGCTGTGGGTCAGCCTGGGACAAGGCTGAGCTTCATGTTGGGAAGATGAATTGGCTGACAGGTGTCATTGTGCTCTCTGGCCTGGACTTTCTGATGTCCTGTCTTCTTATGCATTCTCCATCATCTGAGTGGTATGGTTTGAGGTTTGGTTTTGATTTACAGCCTATTGCAAACAGACCAACTTCTAAATATGGACGTTCCCCTCAAATTGATGCAACTAATTATTGAAAAATAGGACAGTATTCTCACAGTTCCCACTCTCTTTCATTGTCATGCCTTTTGACCTATATTCCACAAGCCTAAGGTCCATGAGCCTAAGGAAGCATTTTCTAATGTCACAACCCAAATAGTACCTTCCTCTTCTCAAAAGGGTTTCCTTGGCTGCTCACTGGCTTGTGCATTAAATACAAAGGAATCTCATGGTCTCCACATTCTGGAACCGATTTGAGTTTCTGGTATGAACAGCATCCATTCTCCTGAGTGCCTGGATATGCCCATGCTTGTGATTCTACTCCTTTCTATAGAAACAGCAAGAAATAGATTTGGAATTTTGCCCAAGGCACAGTCAATTTTTCTGTTTATGTACATGTATTTTTCTGAGCTCCAAGGCCCTCTTTAAATTTCTCTCTTAGTACCAATTTTGCTCTAGCGTTTACTTTATCATCTATGTCCTTGTCTAAGCATTTCCAAACTGCCACAATATTCTATGTCTAATTTTCTTATTTGCCTCACTAGAAAACAGAGCCAAAAGGCCATACATAACACATTTCGGAAGTCTTCCTGGTGTCCTAACTATAGCTGTAGGTGATAAAGAATTGCAGGGTAGTGCTGATCTTGGTAACCGTTGATTGAGTTGAACTGAATTGGTAATAGTTTAACCAAGTTGAATTGACCTTAGCAAGCCCTAGCAGGTGGAGTGGACAGTCACATCACCGTGAACAAAGGAGGGCTCTACTCCTCTGCATTCAAGAGGCAATTTTGCCCTGAAACAAAATAAATTCAAAGGAGCCAAAGTTTTGTTCAAGTCTTGAGATCATTTTCTTTGATTTTGGAGCCAAAAAACCTGTTGAATGGATGTTGATCTTCTGTTTTCTTATAAAAATAGGGATTTCTATTTCAAAAATGATATAATTATATCATGTAGAGAAGAACATGTCTTTTTATAATTTTTAAAGCAGGCCTTTTAAAAAAGAAAACATGGTAATTGAGGATAAAAATGAATTAAAATCTTTTAAATGCATGGCCTCATTCAGCAGCAATATATTGCTTTAATTTGGTACATTACAAGCGCTTGGTAATTTGTTCATCCTTTTAATAGGTGCAAGATTGAAATGGGGCTGGGAGGGAGAAATAACAATTGGCTAGATGAGCAGAATAATATGTTCTTTGAAATGAAGTATTCTTTGTAATGGATGTTTATTTCGGATGATTACATTGTACAGTGCATTCAGATGGGGAAAACAAACAGGAGGCCAGCTGCACTAATTTTATCAAAGTTATTTATATCAGCAGTATAATTAAAGGCAGTAATTTCAAATTAGGTTTTCTGAGAATCCATTTATAGGCAGCACAATGCATCTTGTCTCCGCGGCATCTCCACCATGACTGTGCTCCAGGGGCAATGTTAACTATTGCCAATTGGCCTTGGCAGTTTTGAAAATTAATTATTGTTTCGAAAGATTCGAAACTGCTGCCTCCTGCTACACTGACCAGTTTCAGATCCACTCCACTAGGAGAGCCCAAAATATAATTTATGGCTACGACAAGAATAATCTTGCATAATCATTTAAGAATGGCTGTTCTTATTTAGTAATACATTAATAATAGCCCATGAAGTATGATTTGAGAATGGCAGATAGGAAATGCTGCAGAAGTTTTCTCTTTTTTTAAAAACTTCCATTAATTTCAGAGGGATTTCATGAATAGCTTGTTAAAGATTTAAGTACTACATGAAATATTACACTGATTCTGGGGAACAGGAAATTCAGGCAAAATGATCTGAAACATTTCTGGCTGTGGCAAAGATATGAGTGGCCAATAAATACGTTTGGAGAATGCATTTATGCAGTCGCAGGGCTACAGGAAACCTTGTAATTATGACCTGATCTTACCCCTGTTAGTATGCTGTGGAATCATTCTCAATATCCATATGTGGTTGTCTGGTGTCTGCTCAGCCAGTAATAGGAAGTTTACAATCTCATGAGAATGTCCTTCCCACTTTTAGGGTGCTCTAACTGTAATATCTTAACATAGCATTGAAGCCTGTCTGTCTGTGCTCTCCAGCACCGGCCCTATTTTTACCTTGCAAAGCCACATAGTATTTGTTTAATGTCCAAATATTCCTCCCATACCACAGCCTTTACTGCCTGTTGACTGCTGTTCTTGGTTCCCTCTTTTGATGCTCTTTCCATCCATATAGTTTTGAGGAGGATTTTTTGGCTGCCTTGAGATGCCTAAGGGGCTGGTCCGAAAGGCATGTGGAGCTGGGGATCTAACTGAGGTACCCTGCACCTGACTGCGTTAGCATAGCAGGCACTTAAACAGCTGAGCTACCTGGCAGGCCCCTCACATTTATATAAGCTTGTAGCATAAATGTGAAATAAGTGAACTTGTAATACACATTTGGTACAGTGAACAATTTTCAGAAATATAGGAAGCAGCTGATAACTCTATGAAGAAAAGTTTTAGACAAAAGTGGGCCTTCAGTGTTGGGTTAAATAGGATGTTGTGGGGCATACCTGAAATCCCTGAACTAACTCAGAGGACTGGGGCAGGAAAACTGCTGTGAGTTTCAGGCCAGCCAGGGCTACAAAGTGAATTCAAGGCCAGCTTAGACTGCATAGTGAAACCTTGTCTCAGAACACACACACACACACACACACACACACACACACATAAACATTGGGTTAGATAGTGCTCTACCTTACTTGATATGTAACCAATGAAGGATTCTGAATCAAAGGTAATTAAGGGGCCAGGGAGATGGCTCAGTAGAATAAGTGCTTGCCTGGCAAGCAAAAGGGCCTGAGTTCAATTCTCAGTTCTGCCAAAAAAAAAAAAAAAAGGGTAAGAATAATAATGAATATCCTTTGGAAATTTACCCATTAAAAAATAAAAAAATTAAATTTTAAAATATGATTTGCCCAAGTCATAGATACATACTAATCCATCAGTGTAAATATTGACGATCAGAGAAATAGACTCATATAACTATGGTTAATTAATTTCCACAAAAATTCCAAAGTAATTTAATGAAGAAAGAAAAATCTTCTTAAAAAGTAGTGCTGGAACAAATAAATGCATAGCCACATGGAAGAAAATAAATCTTGAACCTTACTTTTACACATTGCAGTTAATTAGAGTACTAAATACATAAAGTAAAACTATAAAATTCCTAGAAGAGAACATGAAATAAAATCATTGTGGCTTTGAAGTAAGCAAAGAGTAGCTAGATGAGACACAAATTACACAAATAATAAAATGTTGATGGATTAAACTTTACATAATTTAAAATGTTTGCCCTCAGAAAGGAATGGATAAGGAAAGAGGAAATGCTAAATATCCTTACAGTGGTTTCCATAGTTTTGTAGAAAATGCATTTATGTGGAATGCTTACTGTAAGCAGAGCATGACAGGTGATTTTGGAGAGGGCAGAGAAAACTAGGTAACTAGAAAAAAAGTTAGGATGCTTTAGAGATTGGATAATCAGAATGCTGATAGGAATGTGGACAGTAAAAGGCACCATGATGAGGTCTTAGGTAGGAATGGAGATTCTATTACAAATTAGATTAAGGACAACCTTGTTAGACTGTGGCAAAGTATCTGGCTCTATTATGTTCATGGTCTAAGACTGTGGAGGGGTGAATTTAAGGAGGAGGAACTAGTTTATTTGGCAGAGGAGCTTTCAAAATAGTGAAGCTTTCCAAACTATGGGTTGGCTATTACTGGCTGCTGTTGCTGTCTTACAAGGTGAGTCCTGAGAAAACATAAGCAGAAAGATTTAGAAAGTTTATAGCCTGGCCAGGGCAGGACCAAAATGATGGGCAGGTGAAGGTGTGAAAAAGGATGTAGACTAGGTATTGGCTGCAGAAGAGATTAATATGGGTGAAAGCAGGTATGAGCTACTCAGCATAAGTATTGGATAAGGCCTTGGAGGGCACCTCAGGAATATTCAGTCACTCCTCAACCACAGGCCCAGACACATAGAAGCATAAATTCTTGTTTTAGAGACCTTTCAGGGCAGAATTGCTTTAGGAAAACTACCTGGCTCTCCTTACTCCCAGGGTTACCTTCATGTTTTGGCTTGCTGAAAAGTCACTGCCCAAGTACGCTTCTTCCAAGTGGTAGACCTCATCATATTCTACATGATGGTTTTGTAGGCGTGAAGATTGCAAGAGTCACTTGGTCATGGCAGCTTCCACCAAGATTTTCAAGGAAGGGGTGAGGGGCCAGGAAAAGTGTGCTGAAAGTTCAGGTCCCTGCATGGAACTGCTGATAGGTCTAGTGGAGCTGTGAGAATTGAGCTACAGTGGACACCCCCGAGCAACAGAAGCCAGCAGCCTGCTGTGCGAGCCCTGGAAAGCCACTGACATCAGTGTGCAGCCTCCGAAGCAAGGCTGTTGCGGTGGGCTTTCCAGAGCTCTAGGTGGCCCATCCCAATCATGGAGTATCCAGAATGCCAGCCTGTGAACATTAAATTTTAATCATACTCCACTGGGGTTTAGTCTTCCTTCAGGCCAGTCATCCCTTTCTATTTACATATTCTTCCCTTTTTGAATAGGAATGTTTACTCTATGTTTTCCTGCCCCTGTGTCTAAAAAATGTGTACCTTTAAGTAAATTCCTTAAAAATTTATCAGATAAATGAGTTTCACTTGAATCAGAAGAGACTTTACATTTGAACTTTGGAGCAGTGCTAGCATAATTATTTGGGACTCCTGGTAATGGCTTGACTCATTTTGCAATTTGAGAAAGACATGAACTATCAGAAGACAGGGCTTGGACGCTGTGCTTTGGTTATGGGCAGGATGCAGCTTAATGGGTATGTGACTGGAGGCCTGGTGGTGTCCAGGGCGGAGGCATCAGAAAGTGGTGGAGCTCATCAGAAAGCAGGACTCAGTGGGAAGGCTTTGGGTCACTGGTAGCATGAGGCAGTTCTCATGAGAAGGCTTGATAGTCCTAATGAGAGGACTACGAGGAAAGGATCAAGTCCGTGTCTTCCTGCTCTCTGTTTTCTGGCTCTAGAGATTATGCTTGACCTGTATGCAGCACTGCAGCCACCATCTGCCTCCAAGTCAGTCTACCCATGCCCATAGCTTTCTTTACAGCTTTCAAAACTGTAAGCTAAATGTACCTCTTTCCATGTTAGTGCATCTCAGTTATTTCATTAATGACCCAAAAAGCTGACTGAAACAGTGAATACTTATGATACACTTAAAATAGTTGGGGTAAATTATATATATATATATATATATATATATATAAAATTTGGTACTGGAGATTAAACTCAGGACTTTGCACATGCCAGGCAAGTGTTTATGTCACTGAACTATCTCTTTGACCTCTATGTAATGTATATTATACCACAATTTAAAACAAAATTAAGAAGAAAAGAGGCAAAGAAAATGCAAGTAGAAAACAAAAGCTCCATACACTTGAGAACACTGGCCAGAATAGTAATCCAAATTCACCTTTTATAAACTCTGGTACAAAGAGTTATATGATTTGCTCACATACAAAATAAAATGAAACTGGATGATTAAAAGAAGCACAATGCCAGTACCTTAGTCCCAAAGAGAACTTTTATTTCTGTGTGACAATTTAAAAGAAACATGGGTGAACATTTACTGTCAACATGATTGTTATAGTGAATGCAGCAATGTGTTTCTATCATTTGTCCATTACTCTTCTCCAGTGTTACAATGTGAAAGTAAAATTCAGAGTGATAGGAGAATTTTCAGTTTGAAATTGAACCTTCAGGAAATAGTGAATGTGTGTTTAAAATATGGTCATTGTAAAATCTTGTCACCTCCTTCCACTACGGCCCCATTTCTAAAGTCTTCACTGCTTGTCAGGAGCTCTTTGTCCTGCTGTCTGGGTTTTCAGACAGTGTGGCTTAAGGAAGCAGGAGAGGGGAGACAGACTTCACTGCAAAAGAAAAGTTTGTAAAGGAAATAAGTGACATTTAATAAGGAAGAAGATTAGAGATGAATTGATAGGGGGATGAAAGGAGTTTTGAGAATTTTGTGAATGAGACAAAGATGAGCAACTGTTTCTCAAGGGAGGACTCAATGATAGAGATAAGAAAAGGATATCTTTAGGAATCCTCATTGGGTGTGCTTTGACCTAATTCCAGCTTTATCTTCGCCCTGCTCCAGTCCATGTGCCATCCCAAGCAAACACTGCACGACAGAGATCAGCAGGACTTAGAGAATTGGGATGCATTTACTTTGACTTCATTTTTGTGTTGAAATAATACTTAAAGTCATGAGCAAGACAGCCTGGGTTTATTTATATTATATGAATTTAAAACCTGAAATGAGCAACATATCAGATTTAAAGTATTCTTTGTTGTCTTGTTTTTATCCAAAGGGAAATTTTAGAGTACTGCAGGAAGAGCTAAAAAATCAGGCTGTGTATCTTAGCACAACTATTGTTAATTGGGTGTGGAATTATATGTTTCCAGTCTATTCTTCCATGAAGATATTTGTGAATCCAAAGTGTAGAGTTAGATACAGCCAGGCAAATGAAGGCATCTTCTTCCTCACATTGAAGATCCTATCATAAAGGTGATCTTGAATACAAAAACCAGAAAACAACTACAAGGAAACTGGTTAGAGGTGTATACGGAAATTCTGACCAAGAACTGCAAGAAGAAACTCAGATGCACAGACCACAGGACAATTAAAATCTCCAATAGTAATACTATTGATCCTAGTAATAGATAGTTTGAGTTTGAAAATTTTTAAATATTATCAATGGCCCTTTTCCCATGTTTAAAATTAGAAACTCACCCAGAGAATATTTCAGAGCCTGAGCTATCCCTTTCTATGATATGCATCAAGTTCTAAATTGCCTACTTTGCACCTAGATGACTGTGGATAGGGTTATTGGCCCTGTAAGCCACTGAAAATCATATTGAATTTTAGAATTTTTAATTAGTAGATGTCTAGGATAATAACTTAGTAATTTGGCCAAATGTCTATTAAGACTACCTTTGCATTCATTAAATCAATTTTATCTGTATTAAAGATGATGCTTATTTTTTCCTTTCAAATGCCAAAGGGATACCAAATAGACAGTAAGAGAAAAGGTTGTTTAAAAAAAAGGATTTCACAATATTGGTCTTAGTTATAGTTCCCTTACTTTTAATTTGTATTTTAATGATTTTATCATCCTATCAATGTATAAGTGAAGTCTCTGTTGTCCTTAAAATAATTTTTAACATCTGGCGAATCCAATTCACTTTACTTAATGTTATAATATGTCATTCTTGTATTTCCAACGTGCTAATTTCTAAATTGTGTTTGATATAAGAAGCTAGAGAACATTTAATGTCTATATTGTTACTTCACAAAATATGTCACTTTTCAAGAATAAAATGATAGTTTAACTTTGATTGAGAGAGCATAGGGAAATCAAAGAGGAGTGCTGGGAGAATAAAGAAAAGAGCTAAATTTATTACAGTTCTTATTTCATTATTGTGACTAATAACAGTATAAGGAACTCATGGTTGGTTAGAGGAAAAAAAAAAGGAAGCTTGTAAAATAAATGAAGTTCTGTGATATTCATAAATGCATGGGCTCCCGTGGAGGTCCTGAGATGCATTTCTTCTGCCATTATGGATCTGGTCTCCGAATGGAAAACCACAAGGAATGTGTCCATCCCCAGATATTTCAGAGTTAATATGTACCTTGAAGTTTACTCCAGTTCAACTCAATCATGCATAAGGAATAGTTTTTTTTGTTTTGTTTTGTTTTGAGTCAAAACAAAAGCAGAACTTTTGTTGAGAGACAATAATTTGACGGATGTACTTAAGATTGTTGACGAGTGCCCAAAGACAACTTTCTAGTCAGATCTTTTTCTCTTTGCTTTTCATCAATCTTCTTTTTTCTTATTGGTAAGGTCCTCTTCTTCAGATTGGTGCTTGCCATTAGTGGGACCAAGACTAAATTTGGCTTATCTCTGTTGAAGTTAAAGTTCTTCCCTCCACCCCCACAGTGCTAATACTGCTTATTTCTCAGTGGTTGTATAGCTCAAGCCAGGTTTCTGATGTTTTAGGCTAGATCAAAAAGAATCAATTAGTAATTCGACTTTATATTTACTGTCTTTTTAAAATATAAAGTCAAGAGATTGGGCATGGTGTTCAGGGTCTCGCTGCTGGATCGGACTTGTAGTGATTTGCCTGCCTACAGCCTCCCAAGAGGTGGGATTACAGGTGTGGCACCATGCCCAATCTTGACCGGTCCAGCAGGTCAGTCAGCGCAGGTCACCTGGGGGAGGAGAGGGGACTGACAAAGACATGGAACAGGGATGCGAGAAATGGAGACAAGACAGGATTCTGATCAAGTCTCGTTTATTCAAGGAAGTGATACAGCTTATATAGCAGAGGGGAGGGAAGTCAACGTCACCAATGAGGTAGATATATTAGGGTAATGTTATAGGCTAATAACACTCATGTGATCAACCAAAGGAGCTTGTGACAGGAAGTCTAACTAAAAGA